>CAIGRF010279445.1:46464-57577 GCA_903798235.1 Fraxinus ornus
AAAGCAAAAAAAAAAAAAGTTGAAATTTTATTTGGTATGCCGACCAGTCATGTCTAACATTGTGCACTATGATGGGCAGGTATTTGGTGGTGGCACTGATGCACATCCCATGTTACGCTATCTTTGTATTACTAGTGAAGATAAAACATTTGGTACTGTCCAAATGGTTCCCTCAGTCATATCAGTTTTGCCCCTAAGACCACCATCCGACATGATCTGCCACTGAAAGAGGTATTCAGAAAGTTGCTGTATCATTGGAAAGGCTCCCTTTGATATTCATCAATTTTCTTAGTGGCAATTCTTGTTATAATTGGAAAAGATAGGCGATTTATTTGCCAAAGATGTTTGTTTGGCACAGAAAATATGGAGATATTAGCTTTTTTCTTGCAAGAAAGGGGTTACCTTTTAATTATAGTAATGTTATTCATCATGTGGCATTTAATTAGTCATAAGAAAAAAATTAAGTGGATCACATAACCATACATTTAATTAGACATAAAACCGATTAAGTGGGTCACATATCCATAAATTAAATTAATGTAGATGAGGATTTCGAGTTATGCTATATTACCATATTGACTTTACCAGATTTCGAGTCATGCTACATTACCAGGTTGATTTTATCACAATTGTGTCAGATAAACACTTGGCAACATTTTATTGGTAGTTGGGCCAAAAACATTTTTTAATCATCCAATCACAATTCGCCAACTCATTCTGACAATCTGATTTTGGTAAAATAATCTGTACAAATGGCAAGGATTTCACCTTGAATCCAAATGATTGCTAGTCTTCTCTTTAAAATATTTCTAATTAGGAGGTAACCGAATTCCATTGAGTCTAAAATCTAACTACTGCCCATGAATTTTCATTCGAGACCCAAACATGCTTAACCATGTCTAGGGAAAATATTGCTCATGCATTCCCAAGCCGTCCCAACCATATTTCTTATTCAGTTCCCTAGACTTCAATTTTTGGAGCAATTTTTTAGGCATTATGTATAGATAACATTTTTTGAACAACGTAAATCAAAAAGAAAAAAAAAAAACTCCCTTCACCGACACACCACAAGCCTCTCCCTTGCACACACCCCATCAGCCTCCCATAGAACTTCACATCACCTTTCATTCTGGCAAGGATCCATTGTTGTTCCTAACGTGGTCTGGAGTTTTAGGATTGGAGATGTTCGTAGTAGCAATGGTAATGGCCTGCTATGATTTCTTTCTTTTCTTTTTGAAGGACAGGTTCACAGCGACAGCAAATTTGAACTCATGCATAGGCATTTTACCCCGTAAAAAATACTAGTACCTAGTTTTTAGTCCGAAGACTTTCCAGACTATTAATCTGAAAAGAAATAAGTGAAAAAATTTCCAGTGCACAGAGACTAATGACAATGTAAATTTATCTTAGAACTGATGCACACGTGCACATTAAACGATAAACATCATATCAATCCACAAAACACTCAAGAAAAGACTTCAGCAGAATATAACATTGATAGAACCAACATAAAAATAAACAAAGAGCATTTATTTAATCATTGTTCACCATCTTCCGCAGGACAGGCAATTCTAGAGTCCTTTAAGCAGAAGATTTGGCAAGCACTCCAGCTTCAGTTAGCAGCGGCACAAGATTTCCACCCTTGTGCATAGCAGTTGTTGCTGCAAAAGCATGCAATAAAATACAAACAGTAAGAAGGATTACCAACCGAAAATAAGGTTGTCCAGTCACTTTTACGAGGAAAGATAACAATAATACCGTCGCAGCCACCAATATGCTTCCCACTGATAAAGACATTCGGAACGGTGCGTTGTCCAGTCAATTCAGCCAATGCAGATTGTATATCACTTCCATCACCTTCATAGTTACGAAACAAATGTGCATTCACTCAACAAAACTTAAAATCATACAACATTATTTGCAAATAGGATAATGATAGGAAAAATGCACAACCAAAGAAGCAAGATGAACATATAACCACTAAATGAATTTTCACCTGCCCAAATACTTATACCTACCCTGAAAGTAGGGCTGGACAAAAGTCCCGAACCGAACCGGACCGAATCGAACCGAACCGAACCGAGCGGTTCTTCATAAATTAAATACCCGAACGGGTACCCGAATTGAGAACCGAACGGTTTGGGTCGGGTATCGGGTCTAGACCAAGAACCGAAGAACCGAATAAGACCCGAAACTAAATAATTTTTTTTATTTTTTATATTGGATTAATTAAATTTTTTAAAACAAATTAACACATTAATCTAGCCAAATATATTTTTTATAATATATTTATTTACTAGGTTGTTCAAGCCCATTTGAAAAATTATTTACAAAACCCAATTTGCTATTTAGTTGCATGTTCAAGCCCATTTTAAAAAATTGAAATCCAATTTGCCATTTATAACTTTATATAAAATTAAAACAAATTCTCAAACTCTTACCATGTGCACGATCTTTTGTCGAGTTCTTCAAGTTCTTCCAAACCCTTACTCTGTGCACGATCTTTTGTCGAGTTCTTCCAAATGAATTATTAATGTGGATCATCGATATTTTAATATTAGTATCTACTTTTTGGTATTTGTGTTAATTGAATTAATCTTATTGAACATCTTGTTATTTATGTGTTTTTAAATTATGCTACGTTAATTTGTAAAAGTTACGAATGAAAATGTCATTAGTTGTATTTATGTAGTGTTGTTGTAAATGTTAAAAAAAATTAATTATGGCATGGAACCGAACCGAATCGAACCGAACCGAACCCGAACGGTTCCATAATTATATTTGGACCCGACGGTTCCATTTATTAAATACCCGAAAATTTTGAAACCCGAAATACCCGAACCGAACCGAACCGAACCGACCCACGGCCAGCCCTACCTGTAAGTGTATTTCAAATCCACGAGAAATCATAAGTTTTACCAAGTCCTGCAGCATTTTGTATTCACGAATTATGAATTACAAGTTCAGTGTATACTTTTACTAGAGCCAGATCACCTTTACAACAATATTATTTTTTCAACCTTGCTCAATAAATGGGATAAGTTGAGCACAGTTTGAGCTAGTCAAGTAGAATTTACCCTAAAACCAACAAATTAAAAAGCAGTTTGGAGATAAAACAAACAGGGACAGCACATAACTAAGCACATGTTTCGCAAGTGTTTATAAACCATTTTTAAAGAGAGAAAAAATGGTCAAACCAGTTTTTACCCACACATTTTATAGAAGCCACAAGTACTATTCACTTATCCACCAATCAATTCTATCTATTTATAAACACTTCATGAACAAGCACTAAGTAATTCTGTATATTCAGCATCCATGAAATGGCCCAATGGTACCTATTCAAACCAATAATTCGTCTTTATAAAATACTTAACGCGTGTAATAATGGTGATGACTACCCTGCTATTAAATCATCCAAAAGCTTAAAGGGGTGAAGATCGTCTCTAATGGAATAAATAGCATTATTCTACAAAAAACGGAAAAACATGTGCCTCCAGAGAACCAGGTGGTCAAAGGTTGGTAACGTTGGTTATTATACTAAGTTCACAGGCCGTTGAACAAACTTAATAACAATTTATTATCGATCAATATGTCAACTACTTATAAATTAATCATCATATCCTCCTTTACACCTCCCACCTGGCAAACAACTTATACAATTTTCAAACAACTATAGTATATCAATAGCAGACAGAAATTGACAAGGCTACAAAATCATTTATACACACTCAAAATATTGAAAGATATAACCTATAAATCATCATATCAAATATTTTTTTTAAGGCAGCGTTGGCACCTATGGATTGGAACTGTAGAAAGACGTATAGTAACATTAATTTGAGTAATACTAACACAAAATAAGATTGTAAAGTTGTCTACGGAGAAATCAGGTCCAATATATGAAAGATTTTGGCATGCATAAAAACTTCCAACGTCTTAAGTAAACAATCGTGAATGTTAAAACCAATCCATGCGAACATGAAGAAAGAGAAAAAAAATATAGACAGATCATACTCTCAGTGTCCAATTCAATAGCCTTGAAGGAAGCACCAATCTCCGTCAACAATTGCTTCACGCTCACGCAGAACGGACAGTATGACTTGCTGTTAAAAAAAAACACCAGATCCAACCATTTTATCAATCAAAACCTCACTCCAAACAACGAATTCCCAATCCGACGCACTAAATCAATTCTGCGTGTGTGTCTAATAAAGAGAATTAATACCTGAAGACGATGACGGGGTTGGTAGCTATAATTTCCTTAGCCTTAGGTAGTGCCATTACTCAGTCTTCGCCGATTAATTCTCGAGACCTAAAGCAGAATGAAAAGCAAAATGCACAGAAGAATTGGGGTAAAGATGGATATATTTAAATTGAATGCGGTCTAAATAAATGAAGCCTGGTCCACGGTCCGGGTTTTAGAAGTCGGCCGGCCCTCACTATTCCCACTTGCATGGACCAAGCCTCATTATTAAAGTATTTACTAAACCCATTTTATTATTAAAATTAAATAATGTTACGTAATTATTTACTCGGTTAACCTAATTAACATTATTTGACATAGTAAATGCTAAATCTTCACGTAAATTAATAGTTATTAAAACGGTCGATACTTTGGAGTAAAGGTCTACATTAAGCATCAAAAGGAAAGGACAAAAGCTCGAACATGAAATTATTATTATTATAATTATTTTCAAAAAAGTCAAGGTTCATGGGCCGACATTGATATGGGAGAGAATTTCATTAAGAAAGGATCAATTATGTAAAATTTTAAAATTTAGTGATTAAATAATTCAAAAAAATCAATTTAAAATTCCGCTTAAATTATTATAATTATAATTTGTGCAGTTAACTTTAAAACGAAATTGATTTTCTTTCTACAAACTGCGTCAATTTTGGAGTGGTGTTTTGTATCATATCAAGTCGTCTGTTTCATAAAAACTTTTAGTAGATAAGATAATATAAAGAATTGGTTTCTGACCGTCCCCCGAGGCACAGTCAAATTGACAAAGGATGGGCATTGTTGAGCTTGCAATCTCAACGTGGGAAATTCGATTCCTGATTGGAGCAACTGAGTGATGTAATAACTATTCTTGATTGGAACAGTTTGGTGATGTAATAATCATAGAGGAGACTCCCTTTAATTAGGAGTATAAAGGGTGCACGAACCCTGGTCATCTTGGGCATAACTCGCGATTTACCTCCTCCAGTTACTGAGAGGCCGGTGGCTGATGGTCCAGGATATAGTCTGGTGTAAACTGGGAAACCTGGGTAAAAAAAAAAAAAAAAGAATTGGTTTCTGACCACACCGTGTGCATATTTCCTGGAAAAGTTCCTCTTTTCTTTTTTAATTATTTATTTATTATCCTATACAACATACTTAAAAGACACGTTTGGTAGTATACAATTAAAAAATAAAAGGGTAATTATTATCTTGCCAACTTGCACCTAGTCATGATATTTGCAATATTTTTGGAATTCCGTAATCATGTCAGGTTCCAGAAGGAATATACATACATACATACACTACCCCCACCCCCCAACACCCCCCCTTCTATAGCCTTTCTTAGACCATAGCAAAGAAAAGTGTTTTACTTGCAACTTATGCAGCCCCTTTCATCCCCATTATCTAAAAAATCATTCTCTCAAAATTATTTTTAACTATACATTTTTTCAATAAAATAATTTACAAGTAAATTCAAAATTTTTTCTTACTTTCTAACTACACAATCTCCAAAAAGTCACTATCATATTGTTAACTAATACCATTGTTACTATCATATTCCCACATCGGTTGTGATTAACCGATAGAAAAACACAAATCAATTACTCATTGGCAATAATTAGCAAGGTTCAGAGTTTACTGTCCATATGCTGTCCAATACCCGACTCCCATCTTCCATTAGATACCCAAGGTTACTAACTTGAACAAAAAATGTAGATCGTCACATTAAACATGTGCTGGTGCCTGTAGCTTAGACTCGAGATTATGAGCAACAGCACCAATGAATTCTTCTGTGTTCAAGTAAAACTCTCTTGATACCCTGCATGTACACCAGAGGCCTTAGTAGCTGCAGATAAATGTAATTCGCGTTTAAAACATCTATGAGAGAGTTCAATAGGAATCTTGGCACCGGAATTTCAGAACCTAGTACCCTCCGAAAATGAACCATATGCACGGTTTTGATTGAGAGAAAGGAATGAGGAATCCTTTTCGAACAATGATTTTAAAATACATTCAAATTCCTCTTTCAGATTAAGAAATCTTATATCAAAATACTATGTTTGAATGGTATGAATCGCCCAAACAAGAGCGATTATAAGCTAGAAATCCTTGATTAATTAAAGTGTTGAAAATTATCTAGTTAGGTTGCGGTATGACTTCAGCTGGCTCCCCGAACAATACATAGTTTTTCCTTTGGGGATCCCAAAGTAACGATTAAATATTTTTACAAATATTCAGATTGTGATGGTGGACCTCAAAGCATCGCAATTTTCAAAAGATGAAAAGTACCACTTACTTGGGTCCGTGAATCAAAATGGCAAGATCCTTGGTCATCTTTCCAGATTCTACTGTCTCAATGCAAGCAGCTTCAAGCTAGTAAGCAAAATCTGACAGTTTTTCATTTCCGTCAAGTTTAGCCCTGATAAAGATGTTTATAGGCATCAGGAGATGCTTAAATGCAAGCACATGAACTGAAGTTCATAAAAAGCATAAAACACTCGTGATAACCAATGAGATTAGAAAATATGTGGACTGAAGTAACCGAGGGTATTGAAAAGAACTTTCCAACAACTGATTACAATGTTCATTTATTACCTGGGTGCATAAATCTTTATCACAGATTGTCTTAACTAAGAAGATAATATTCTAAAGAAACAATATCCACAAATGGACCACTGTACAGATCCAAATAACTGCAGTAAATTGGTGGCTTGGAAAATAAATCCAGTAGTTGTGCTATAGGAACAAAACTAACCTGTGTTCTAATCCTCTTGTCCATGCAAATATAGAAGCGATACTGTTTGTACTCGTTTCTTGTCCCTTCTGATGCAGCCGATAATGACGAGTTACAGTGCCATGAGCTGCCTCTGCTTCTAATGTTTTGCCATCACCCGACAACTTCAAACAGACAAGATGGACCGTATCAATTTTACATGAACAAATACCTTAAGCTCAAAGAAAAAAGCAGTACTTACCAACACAGAAGTCATCAGGCCAAGAGAACCAAATCCTGCACAGACATGTATATTAAAAAAACTTGCAATATCGTAATTAATTTACAGGATTAGTTCAGATATTGCAAATCATATAGAAAGTAGAGCCACATTAATCTATTTTTTATGTCTTGATTTATACAGTCATTCACCTTGTGCAAGTAAATCACTTTGGAAATCTCCGTCGTAGTTCTTACAGGCCCAAACATATCCACCATCACTCTTCACGGCGTAAGCCACCATGTCATCTATCAACCGATGCTCATACCTAGGGAGCATATATGCTTTAGAAAACAATGTGAATGGGCACATAAGGTGCTATACATCAAAGATATAAAACCAACCATATTGAATGTTCTTCAAATTGCTCCTTCCACTTCTCGTCATATACCTCCTGAAATATATCCTTGAACCTGAAATAGTGTTTTATTGATGTAAATGGTATTATACAGATACATTTCATTTTATTAATTCGACAACAGTTGATAAAGCTTTTTGAAACAAATTACCTGCCATCATACGTCTTAAGAATTGTATTCTTTGTGCTCAAATAAAGAGGCCATTTTTTTGCTAATGCCATTGCCATTGATGATTCTGCAAATGCTCGAATAGACTGAAATTTTTTCACAAAAATCCAGATGACGAGGCAAAAGACTATAAAAGTGCCATAAGAAAATATTCAATATGCAGGTGAGCTACACAAAGACAAACCTGATCGACATTATACATGGCAAGGGCAACGCCAGGTCCTTTAAAGTCATAGACATCCAGTTCCATAGGTCCCTCCCCATTTTCTGGCACTGGGAATGAACAGAAGAAACATGTAAAGCATGGTCTGTTCAAAAGAAACAGCTTCTGGCAAATTTACTTACAACAATGACAGCAAAGTGGACTGACCAAAAACCATTTTCAGCTTTCCAGGTCCTTTTATGATTGTATCGGTGGCACGGTATTGATCGCCAAAGGCATGTCTGCCAATACAAATGGGTTTATTCCAGCCTGCAGAAAAAGGATCACGGTAAATAAATGGTGATTATTGACATATACAGAGAGGGAGAAGTAGAAGTACCAGGAACAATTCTGGGAATGTTGCTGCACGAGATTGGCTCACGGAAAACGGTTCCTAGGAAAAAAAATTGTGAACATTTTTAATCAGAAAGGGACATCATCGCACGGTTACGCTTAGCAATGAGATAACAGGGCTCTAAGTTTATTACACAGACCATTTAATATGTTTCTGATTGTGCCATTGGGACTTCTCCACATAGCTTTTAGGCCAAATTCCTTGACTCTAGTCTCATCTGAAATAAAAAGCAATCAATCAATAATGAAACTAATTTTCCTTAGTAATTAACATTCAAGAGATAAAAGAGAGAACAAAATATTGGGAACCAACCTGGAGTAATTGTAGCACATTTTACAGCAACATTGTACCTGTAAAATAGATTATGAAAAGATGAGAATGCATTGTGCATATGTATACATACATGAGTTGAAAGCAAGATTCATCAGTCATTTTTGTATGAAACACGATGAATCTAGTACAAAACACTGGTTCTATCGTAACAAATCTATTTATCGATTTTATTATCTATTTCCTACATATATAAAAAGAGTGAGGAGCTTTTTTACTGTAGAAACTATGGTATGTACGAAACGACGTCGTTTTGTGAATTCCTACATCATTTCCCATTTTCCCTTCATTAGCCCGTCATTCCCCCAAACCCTCGATTTTCTCCTCAATCGGGCAATGAAAATTCTTCCCAAATGCAGTCACCAAATTTTTTTTTTTGATAAGTAATGAAACTCACCAAAAATTAGGGTTTATGTTTTCAAAGATGTCGACGCCGGTGAACAATCCGAGCTACGACTCTGAAGTCGAAAACCTTCCAAATCCTATATCTAACTTGTCCTCTGATGCACTAACTGCAAGCACTGCCGCCAATCCGTCGAGTCCGTCACTGGTTTGCCTCTTTCGTTTCGCCGCTGACTCAGCCGTCGGCGCCTTCATGGGATCCATTTTTGGCTACGGTAACCTAATTTTTTATTTTCCTACTATATTTTATTTGTCTTTTCTTTTCTTTTCTTGTTTAGCTCTTCAGATTTTCCATTTTACATGCATTTCTGTTTATTATTCCTAAAACTCATGGTGTTTGGGTTGGATGAAGGACCCGTCGCAGCTTTTTCAAAAGATCGAGCCAAAGAAAGCCCTAGCTCCGTCAGCGCCTCCCAAACATCAACAACAAGGCACAATCGGGCTCATGTAATTGCTTACGGGGTTTTCCTTTGGGCCACCGCTACCTTCCTCGTTGCCTTCTCCTCCACTTTCTTCCACGTGGGTGTTACTTTACTTTGTTTTAATCAATTTCTTCACTTTGTGTAGTTGATAGTTTTGATTATGTTTTAGGAATTTGAATAATTTTTGAATTCTTCTGTTATTATTATTATTTTGATAGAACTAATTCATATTATAAGCTTCTTTGAAAAGTTCGAGACCAGTTTTAATGCCACGAATTTATGTACTATTGAAAAAAATCTGTAGCTCAAAGTGACTTAAAGAGGCTTTTCTTATTTTCAATGTTAGTTGGTTTTGGACCGCCGTAAGATAGCCGTAAGATTCCTTTTCTGGACAAGATCTACCCTATTGGTTTAAAAGCACCTCAATCTAATCACCAACCATTTATACAGACTCCACTTTTTCTACTGGTAAGCTCCTTACCCCAATTTCTCGTAGTAGACATATTGATTTCATCTATACGAACATAAAATTAAATGTATTTATATCGCGTATGTAATAATTTAATTGTTTATTTGTATATGGATTTCCTGGTTGTGATCTTTGCACTATATAAGAAATGTCACAAGGTAAATGCTCCAAATTGTAATCTGATTTAATTACAATTTTAGTTAATGTCACAAGGTAAATGCTCCAAATTGTAATCTGATTTAATTCCAATTTTAGTTGATTTCATATGTAAATGCTTCCTTTTAATAACCTTTGTTTGCAGTAGTTGAATTTTTGAAGAAAAAAAAATTACTCCTTATGATGTGTGTAAATTTAGTGTTAATGTTGTTAAAGGTGGCAATGAATCGCCAAAGGCAAACCTGTACGATGAAGCAATGGGGGATTTATCTTGTCACCAAATGTTGTCGCGCTGATGAGAGCTATAAAGGCGATCGGTTTGATTTATTATTTGATTATATCAATGTATCTTATATTTAATTATAATTAATTGGATTTTGGCTGAAGGAATTTTTGTATTGGAGCTTTATATCAAAAATGTTTGTTTATGAGATTTACAAAGATATCGTTTTTTATAAGGATACTGTACCGTGAAGGGATCCACTTGCACTTGTACGGAATCAATTCTACATAATTGTGGCTTCATACTGGACTTTTTACATCTCACCACCTCATTCATGTTCGAGAAAGATTCTGATTAGATAGGTAAGTGTTTACCATTTCAAGGAGGATAAAAGTATTTATCTCTTATCACGTTGAGCACACTTTAAGACATTTTTTAAACTGTCTTTCATTGATCCAGTTAAAAGGATACAAGATATTGTGTTAGTTTATTGTCTTCTTTGTTTGCTTGGATATTTCAAAGTAGGCATTTGCGAGGAGAAATTTTGGCATGTTTCTGGTGGTGTTGGATTTGGAATCGACTTAAGGCATGTCAACTATGTTTTTCTTCGCAATTATTTATTTTTAAACACCAATTCTTGTGAAATCGTTAACATGATTTCGTTTGCTCGCTACACTACTATATGAAAAGATTGCTCTTTGTCAAATCTAGAGAAAATGAAATTATTTGTACAACTCAAGAATCACTTTCAATTCGTTATATCATAATCCAAATAATGTTTACGGTAATTGGAAAATCATGTAACA
>CAIGRF010279445.1:58306-71344 GCA_903798235.1 Fraxinus ornus
TTTTTTTTTTCTCCCTTTAATGATGATTGAGATTTTCTTGTAGTGATTTGGACTGAGTTTTGAAGGGATATTGATCAGTTTTGGGATTCATTGATTTTCTTTCTTTATGTGGATTCTTCGAAATCTTCAATGGGCTATTTATTAGTTTTTGTATTTAATCTCAGAAATGACAAATGTTTTCTTTTCCTTTTCCTTATTGATTAATTATTCTCGAAGTTAAGCATTAAGCATTTATTTTTGTTTTTTTTTTTTTTTGAATTCTTCAAATTACTTGGATTCTAATTTGATTCAACAATCCTTTATGACTTTTTTCTTTTAATTCAACAGTTCGAGGAAAACAGAAAAATGTACGGATAGAAGGAAAAAATTGGCAAGCTCTCGGAGATATAGGATACCTTGTGCCTAAAGAAAATAGTTAGATTCTATGTAAAGTCAATAAAGAAGCTCTCGAGAATTTTGGAAAGGTAAGTAGACAATTGCTCAATCTATATGTTCCCTACATTTATTTATAAGAAGCTAAAATATAGAGAAATTATCACGAAGATAATCAAATTGCAAGATGAGATTCTCTTATATTCTATTTGAATAATATAGCCTTTGATTTGTAAAAAAAAATGCTTCACCTCATGCTTCTTGTAAATAAATAGTATCTTATGATAATTATCAATAGTATCTTTTCTCTGCTTTCCTCTCCTCGGATTTCAATCCCCACCGCGTGATTGCTGCACAGACCCTCCAGCTCAATAATTTACACTCTACCTCTGTCCTTAATTCCCAACCCGACCCTAAAAAATGGGATCTTTCTAAGGCAGCGCAATTGCATTTTGAAATCTTCACACTATATAATAAGTCCCATTTATCGGGGATTTGTGCCATTGATTAGGAGTTAAAATGGGTAATTGAGATTGGATCGAAAATTCGGCTGAGGGGATGAAAATATTGGAGAAGGGATTGGAGAATTTGAATCAAGCAGAGGTCGGGTTAAGGTTGCAAGTATTTTATAAATTGGGAGAGTTAAGGGGGACCGTGGATGGGTTGGTAAGTATAAGCAAATGGGGTTGAAGAGTATAAGTAATGCAATGGATATGAAGGCAATTTCTGGTAGTGGGGGGTACGGAGCTAGGGTGTAGAGGCATGGTACACCGCAGATTGGGGGTGGAGGAAAGGCGAATGAGGGACTTTGGCAGAGGATGAGTGGTTGTATGGACCAGTTGAATTCTATTGTTGTTGCAGTTTGGCACTTACGAGGGTGTTGTCTAAGAAGCGTGATCCATTTACACATTTTCTATTGCTTGATGAGGTCATGCAGGTGCATGGATTGAGTGTGATTCGGTAGTTCATTCCTGATAGAATGAGGAGTTATTATGAATTTTCTGTTTAAATTTTAGTTGATTTCTTGTTTATTTAATTAATGATAATGAGTATTGATAACATGATTTAGAATTAACTATGTTATGATGGATTTGTAATACGGGATGCATTTTGCTGTTTTTGGAACCACTGGATGAATAAACTCAAGGTTTACTTCTAATTCAACACAAGTTTCATAGGTCTAAACAAGTCATGAAGAAGGTATTAGAGAAATCCACCATAAATTGAATGAAATAAAATGGATATTTATAAGAATAAGCGGTTCCATATCAATCTGATTTGTTTGAGTAGCTTTATACTTCAATTTCAGTTAGATGTTAAGTTAAACTTCTCAAGAGCTCAAAATTGATGTTATAAACTTATAGGTATTCAAGTGCTTCTCAGACACTGCATTTTAGGATCACTGAAGAAAATTGCTATGAATGATTATATTACACACATTTTTAGTTTATGGTGTTTGTCTGTGAGAATTTATGTGTCGAGTGGTTACATATTGGATTTGGAGTGTACCAGTTTTACCAAATATGTAGACACCTGAGCACAAACCTCGGTTTATTGACTTTCAAAATATGAGATTTATTGGTTTATTTACCATGACCAGCAAACCTAAGAAGAGAATGATTTCTTTCTAGGTGAAGCAGTACTATTAATTAGATATATAGCCCCTCATGGTTGTTAGTTTTTAGTAGGATGCTTGAAAGAGATTATTTAATATATCACTTATCAATCATCAGTGTTTTAATCCATCCCACCTAACATTGGCATGTTAACTGCAATGTCCAGTAACTACGTGAATCATCATATCAGTTCAAGGGAGCAAATTACTCTTCAAGACACCATGGAGGCTACGGGTTACTCCACATCAAAGTTTGGATTGGATGGTTAGTGTTTTTTCTCACTTTTTTTGTGCGAACTTCTAATTTATGAAATTTTCTATCAACACTCCTCCACTCCCACCCCCAACCCCACCAAGAAAAGTAGAGGAAACCCGACGACAACAACCAAAAATGGGAAATGTCTAACCTATAATATTTTCCTAATTGTTGCACTGTTTGTACTCAGAGAGGTTTGGTGCTACTTTCTGTGATTTTGATATAATAAAATCTAAAAGTTAACTTATTAGATTAGGTACATGTTCTACGTTTTTGATATGCTAATATCCATTATGTTGTTACATGTGACATGATATTATTATTTTTGAGACATAGACGCTAATTATTTATCTAAATCACACCCTGTTAATATTTATTTGTGTTTGTGGTTTCTTAATTATAAACATGTAAAAAAAAAGGCGGTATTTCCATGTAGCATAAACATTGCTGGTGTCTCAATGCTACATGGAGACACCGTGTCTTCATGGATTTTTTTTTATTACATCGAAATAGATAATATATTTTTTTATTAACCTAAAATTGTAGAAAGGTTGTTGAGATATTATAGTCATTGCGCTGATTTAAATTTATTGAAAGTTAAAAATGAGTACATTTGTGTAGCAGGAAGATATCTATTGTATTTTAGTTTTCTATTTAGGAAAGATGTGAAAAAAAATCTATGTATGATTATAGTGTGGTATTGATTAGAATTTGATTATTCTTAAGAGGGAATTTACTGCATCAATGGCATCTACATAAATGGACTAACAAACTTACACAGCTTGGTGAGGTTAGGCACAAATTTCAACAAATTCAAGAAGCCTATTCAGGTGATATTTTCTTTTGAAGAATTTTTCTATTTTGTTGAAGTAATTATTCTTTAGTTTGTTGATTATTATTGGTTAAGAAAGATATGTTTAACTTGTTTGCCACACTGTGAATTTGTATGAATGATATCTCTTCCATGCTTTTACATTTCTTGAAGCAAGAATTCAACTCTTTACAATATGGTTTCTGGTAAATAAGTATATCGTCTTGCGATGGTCAAGAGGTAGATAATGTTGATATACACAAGTAGTTTTGAATGCCTTTTTTAGAGAACANGCATCAATTTGCAATCCTTTTTCTAATGTCATAACATACATACATTATAACATTTCATTCTAAGAGAGATTAACTGACAGAAGAATCATTTCATATAATTATATAAACATTACCTTATAGTAAATAAAAAACCTTAAAATCACTCAACGCTATTAAATGCCCAACTAAACTGCAGCACGTGCGTACACTAGTATTTTAAAAAGAACGACATAAATATTTCAAGAACAGTAGTTTCTCTTATGCTATTTTATTGTCCAAGGTTGATTTAACCACTAAAGATAATTACAATAATTGACTTGTTTTATCAATAAGAAGTTGCATGGAAATCAGTCCTAAATGTTACCTAAGTGATGTACTAAAAAGTAGGGGGTCATCTGCTCTTTTTTTCTTCAACGTGCTTCTCTTGTAAATAAGCAGTGGAATGAAGTTTATACTAGTGCTAAAAATTTCCCTTCCCTTCTAAGATTATCTTGAAGCACTGCTTCTTGTGCAAAGCACCTTTTAAAAATGCACAAGTCTACCAAAAATTCTTTCTTTTCACATGCTATTCAAATTTTCTATTTCCAAGTACTAGAAAGATTAAATAAAGTTCTTTGTATGGCTTCGAGCAGTACCTCTAGGCCACCAAAAATAAAAATATAACTATTAGATGGCAGTAGCTTTGACTTAGCAAACATGAGAAATTGACTACATTCAATCTCAGTGTAAATCAAAGCAGCCATCGGCACTCGCAATAGTCCGTACTAGATGTCAACAACCAAAAACAAATGGAATCACCTGTTTACATTGGTCTTATCAATTTAAACTAACTAAACACGAAGTCAATATTCTGAAAACCATATGCATTAAGCGCCCAAATAAAGATTCGCAGGAAGATATATAACTACTATACGTACCTAAGGGTGGCTTCAGCACTTTCAATGGTAACTTTATCGTCCGTGGCATCCCGGTTCAATATCCCAAAATCAAAATACTTTACATCCAATTCCAGATACGGAAATATCAACTGCAATAACAGTCAATCCAACAAAAGAATTAAAAAAACAGATAAATACTCTTAACCAATAATAACAAACTAAAACACCGCAAGAATAGGGCTCAAAGTTCAGACCTTGTCTTTGATCGTTTTCCAGATAATTCGCGCCATTTCATCACCTTATATCACCGATATAAAACAAAAGAAAAATCAATCAGTATTGACAAAATGAACAGATAATCTGTGTAAAAGTCGTGTCAATTAACTCTTTTATTTCGTAAAAGTACCGTCCATTTCGACAATAGGGTTTTGGACTCGGATTTTGTCGACGGCGTTGGACGTAAAGCAGCGAATGGAGGCATTGGGAAAGCGAGTGGAGAAAGTGAGGTGGGTTTTGAAAAATACCCGATTGAAGAGTTTAGGATTGGAAATGGAAAAGGAGCTTGGATTTTTTAATGGTATAGATGGATATAATTTGAGAGCGCCAGTCATGGCGGTTTGCACCACACGGATCATTACGGAATATTACGTATTTTTGGCTTGATAGTGAAACTGCCGTTGGCCTGCCGGGGCAAACTGTTCTGCCGTTTTGTTTATAGTTTTCAATGGACTGTAGCCTTTTTGGGTGAAACGCCGAACACGAAGTAGCAGCCTGCGGAAGCGAAATCTGCAAAAAAAAAAATTCATTGAATTTCTTATGTTCAAACTTCATGTTTTCGGGTTATTTTCGGTTTTCAATTTTCGAAAATACTGAAAAAACGTTTACTTACTTATTTTCAGAAACGAATTTTCAAAAACGAGTTTAAAATTTACCAAAAAAAAAAAAAAATCGTTTTGGCTGTTCATTTTTTTTTATTTTTGTAAACAATTTTTCAAAATGACAAAAATAACGCGTTTTCAACAATTTCAAAATGGACACTCAAATACAAAATCCAAAATGAATTCAAAACTCAAAACTGAAAAACGAAGAGAACAACCCCTTTCTTCTTGATAATAATTTATATCAAAATACTTTATTTTCATACTTTTAAAAGAGAAAAAAAAAAAAAAAAAATTCGCCCTTTTTAATTTTATTCTTAAAACATATGATAAAAAAGAAGTTATTTTACGTCATTTTTGCGAATTTTTAGATATAAAATTATTATCAAATACAAAATGTATTAATTAATGAAAAGTTTAAGGATAAAAATGACATGAAATATCGTTAGAAACATAAGTGTTATAACAAGCAAAGATTAAAAAATTTAATTGCAATTAAAATATGATTTGAATATAATTACCCATATATTAAAGGGTTAATTTCACAAATGGTCACTGAAGTTACAGCAAAATTACAAAACGGTCACTGAAATTCGAAACTTGCATAAACGGTCACTTATCTTTCAGACACTTTCAAAAATGGTCATTGAGGTAAGTTTTTGGACTTTTTTGTTCTAATTGAAACCTAAATTAACAAAACGCGACCCCTTCAAAATTGGAGGACCTGAAGTGCAATTCCGATTACCCTAATTCTCTCTGATCCCGCACTTATGACGCCGACTGGCAAACTTTTTGCTTGAGATCTGGAACCTCCAAATGAGAATTTCTTCATTTTGGTGTTCCGCTCCAATATGGCCTAGTTTTCATTGGGGGTTTTTAGTTTCTGCCCAAAGTTAATTTTATGAGTTAGTGAATATGTACATGGAAAATGCCATGATTGAATATATATTGTAGCTACCACAATCCACGTAGTTGCTGAGTGTTGATTATCTCTTGTCGAGAAAAATTAACTAGAAAATGTAGTTGAAACCCTGCAACACTCTCTTCATGCACAATGGCTTGTTGATGCAAATGTAGTTGATTGGGGTCAAATTGGAGGAGACCCATGGCTGGGCTAGATGCACCAGGTGAGGGCGCACCCAGCCCAGGTGGTGCACCACCCTGGTTCGCCGGAGTTGGCTGTGGCCCAGTGTGTTGTCTTGAGTTTCGCGACTGACAGTTTTCATGGCAAAATTTGAGCTGTTGAGTTGTTGTTTGGGATGAATTGAATCCATGGTTGAGGTCGTCTATGTGTGTGCTTTCTACCAGCGGTGAGATCCGATCATGGGGGTGGCCGGAGGTTGTGTTTCCGGCGTTTTTCAGATTTTTTGGCAGCTCACTTTGAGCTTGAATTCCGGCCAGATTACTTGATGAAATTGGGAAGGGTTTGTTGGTAATTGATGGGGGATAAAGGCTTTCCAATGGTATCCAAATCCGGCGGTTTGGGTGGCCGGAAGTCATCGAATTTTTGGTGCATTTTTACTGTTAGAGATGCGGCTGAGAGAGAATTAGGGTCATCAAAATTACACTTCAGGTCCNCTTCAGGTCCTTCAATTTTGAAGGGGCCGTGTTTTGTTAATTCAGGTTTCAATTAGAACAAAAAAGTCCAAAAACTTACCTCAGTGATTATTTTTGAAAGTGCCTGAAAGTTGAGTAACTGTTTATGCAAGTTTCGAACTTCAGTGACCGTTTTGTAATTTTGCTGTAACTTCAGTGACCATTTGTAAAATTAACCCATATATTAAAATAAGAAAGGAGTTTATCAACTATAGGAATAGGAAATTTAGCTTTAATTGTCTATGCAATGAGTGACCTATAGTCAATACAAAAGCCTCGAACTTCTATTTCTATTAGAAAAGCCTCCAACTTCTATTAGATTTTCTAACTTCCATGTAAGGGCAATTCATTGACCAATTTTTATATTTCAGCTTTTTGGAATTAGGGTATCTATAGGGTCGGACACAAACTGGTTTAGCTTCATCTTTTAACTTGATATGATGATATTGGGTTCTAGAACGACGTAACCCTTTCGGTTCCTTAAATACTTTGGAAAATTGTTTTGAGTATGGCTTGGATACACGGACATGGAATAGACTAAATAGAAAAAAAATCCATTTCCAAATTATGCATGAGCTGTATTATTATGCCCTTAGATTGGATCATGTTAGCTCTACCAAACTTAGCCCCCGTTTGACACCCATTAAATTCTTATTCTTCATTTCAATCGCACATTCTCCAAATAAAATAATATACACACAAATCAAAAAAATTTCATCATTTTTCACCACACATTCTCACATCAATCACTATTCCAAAATTTCTATTCTCTTCAAAATGGGTTTCAAATAGGGGCTTAGTACCCTTAATTAATGTGTTATCAAGGGGACAATAGCTTCCGGGCAATGTTGTTGGTCTCTTAAGTAGAATTCCACTCTAAGATTGTCAAAATCCAAAAGGATTGGCACCACAATGCGCATTCATTTAACTCCTAAGACTGCATCACAACCGCCCAAGGTAAGCATGTAGAATCAGTTGTGTAAGTTTTACCCTGAGTTAAGATTAGGAGTTTCATCTTAAAATGTCAACCTTATTAAGAGGAGTAGTCCAAACTCTTCTAAATTGGTCTATGTTTTCATCTTTATTCGATGTGAAATTTTATCCCTTCACATGCCCCTTGCAAGATGGTGGCTCATTTGAGCAGACCAATCTTGAAATTCGTGTGCTTAATTTTTTTGAGTCTTAATCGGATCGAATTGCTCGTTGGAGTTTAATGGGCTCTGATACCAGGTTAAGATTTGAGATTCCATCTTAAAAAGTCAACTTTATTAAGAGTAGTAGCCCAAATCCTTATAAATTGGCCTATATTTTCATCTTTATTCGATGTGCGATTTTATCCCTTCACACCCTGCATCTTCAAGGGCAAATCAGAACATCTCCTCGAATTGTAATTTGCATCTCCATTGGCTACTATAACCGACAACCCTTTAGAAACTTCTATCAACACATGGGCTTTCTTGGGAATGGCAAGATCCACGAAGTTGTGGGTGCTACCAGTATCAATTAGAACCACTGCTTCGTGCCCTAAAATCTGGCCTTTCACCAGTATAGTTTTGGGATTGGGAGATCCCAAGATAACATGAATTGAAATTTCTGGGTCCACCAATTACTCCTTCAAGTGGGCTTCTGAACTTTCACTAGGACTCTTCATTAATATGGGCATTTCCATCATCTCTTAAGAAGAGTTGATTAGTAACAGAGGCTTATTGTGAGTGATAGGCCAAGTCTCCTTAGGTTATTCCTCTTCTAAGTCCACGAGCATCGACTTTCTTGTTTTGCATTTATATCCTGGGCCCCATTTTTCATCACAACTAAAGAAAATACCATTCTCTCTTTTCTCCTTTACTAGTGTACGCACGTGCAATGCACGTGCTGCAGTTTAGTTGAGTATTTAATAGCGTAGAGTGATTTTAAGGTTTTTTTTTACTATAAGGTAATGTTTGTATAATTACATGAATTGATTCTTTTGTCAGTTAATCTCTCATACAATGGGATGTTATAATGTATGTAATGACATTAGAAAAAGGATTGCAAGTTGATGTAACTTATTCTCTGAAAAAGGCACTCAAAACTACTTGTGTATATCAACACTATCTACCTCCTGATCATTGCAAGATTATATACTTATTTACCAAAAACCATATTGTAAAGAGTTGAATTCTTGCTTCAAGAAATGTAAAAGCATGGAAGAGATATTCTTCATACAAGTTCACAGTGTGGCAAACAACAAACAAGTTAAACATATCTTTCTTAACCAATAATAATCAACAAACTAAAGAATAATTACTTCAACAAAATAGAAAAATTCTTCAAAAGAAAATATCACCTGAATAGGCTTCTTGAATTTGTTGAAATTTGTGCCTAACCTCACTAAGCTGTGTAGGTTTGTTGGTCCATTTATGTAGATGTCATTGATGCAGTAAATTCCCTCTTAAGAATAATCAAATTCTAATCAATACCACACTGCAATCTTACATAGATTTTTTTCACATCTTTCCTAAATAGAAAACTAAAACATAACAGATATCCTCCTGCTACACAAATGCACTCATTTTTAACTTTCAATAAATTTAAATCGGCGCAATGAATATACTTTCCAAATTTTAATATTTAGGGTTCAAAACTTTGAATATTTGAAAATTACCATAAATGCATCATCATATGATAATTGTTCTCTTTTTAATATAAAAGAGAATNGGAATCAGTCCAACCAAATTCACCGCAGGTCCACAACAAATATATATGCCACATCATGGTGCATTATTACCTAGTAGTTTCAAATTGATCATCGTAAACTTTCCTATCAGATTGATAAATCACGTTTTATATGGACACATTTAATTTTCAAAATCAAATTACATTTCATAGTAGGACTTTTCAATAAATTTGTAACTACCTTAAGAATTATATGTAGAATAATAAATATAAATTATAATTGTGTTCCCTCTCAAACAACTAAGATTTTTAGATTGATGTAGTTTAATATAATATCAGAACATGCAAAGGTTTAATGTTCAAGTATCACAGCGCTCTTTAGTCTTTATAAAAATTGTGGACATACCAGAGCCATTGATGAAAATTGAACATGGAGTATCAAAGGTTAAATTTAAATTAATATCACATCACTCTCTAACAGCTTAAACATTTTGAAAAGAATGTCTAACTGAACTTAATTTAAGAAACTCGACCATCCAAATCAAAGTTTATATGCCAGAATAGGACATTGCTCTTTGAATGCTATGTTTCTCACTCAGAAGTATCTAAAAAGATTACAATTTGCAGAATAATTGACATTCCAAGGCATAACAAATACCAGATTAAAACCTTTTCAGTAGCAGTGTCTTTTTCATCAATTAGAAAAGGTACCGAAATTCCATGTAAAGCACTAAATGGACCTCTGAGTCGAAACCTAAAACCTGACAAAGCAAAATCAAAATTAAAACGAGCAACCAATCCCAGTTATATAAATATTCCACCAAGTTAAAAACCATGTTCAGCAACCAATGTCATTACCAATAATTAAAAATAAAACATAAAAATCAGAGGAAAACACAACCTTTTCTTGAGAGTGAAAGATAGACAAGAATACCAAGCAACGCGGTAACTGAAGCTCCAACGCCAAATACCAAAGCTGTAGGCAAACCTTCAAAAACACAATTCATATTTAGCCTCGAATTGCCAAAATTTATAAAATTGTAAACATTAGGGCTTATAAAAAGTTCAAAGATCAAACCTTTACTCTTCTCCTTTATTGTCTTGGGAGCAGCTTCCACAATGGCCCAACCATTATACTCATCAGGGGTATTTTTATCCCAAGAAACCCAATTCAATTCAACGCTTGAATTTTTCTCAGCAATTGAAGCTGATAATGAAAAGGTCCTAAGATAGCCGATTCCGGTGTAGTATGTTAGATTCTCGCCCATGACCGGCGCTGAGCGTGGGATTCTTCGGGGACAAGGTACTCTGGCGAGGTGGGGAAGCTTGTATAGGGCTTGTATACCACATTCCGAAAGAAGGGTTCCAATTTGTGCACAAGTTCTTGGACAACCCGACCATCCTCCAACTCTCTGAAAGCCTTAAATACCACGTATAAGAGAAACATAATCAGCAAATAAATAAACAATCATCTAAATCAATTACAAACATATATCAAGTACTAATTCACCCATGTTGAAAGAAAATGTTGGTGTTTAAATTCACGATCTGGAAATTCAGAACTTTCCTCACTCCCCGTCCCAAAGTGGCCATTTCGGTACCATAAAAAACTCAAGATTCACAAACGCCAAACTTCCTGTATTATATATAGATGTCAGCATGTGAGGAAGATACAATAAATTACCCAGGAAAATTCAATTTGTGATTACAAAATCACACAAATCACAAAAGACATGCACATATGCCATACATTCATAGTAACCATCCTCTAACATTTGCCTACAAATCCANAATGTGTTCGTTTTATAATTTCACAAGCAAGAACTGATGCAGTTGTTATAAAATTCTATGCTCAATTAGTCAATTACCCATAATCAATCTCTTGTTGATCATAGCCTAAATTATCATAAACTATGCTTACTATTTATCGGGAAAATTCGTCCCAAATGCATCGGGGGAGCAGATTATGTAATCCATCCATTATAAGAAAAGCTCGAAATAATTAAGCAAAAGGGGATACATAACTCAAGCACTAATATACACGAAAACATTGTATTTCTTTTGATTTTAATATGTTTTTACCCTTACCATGTATCTTTTAACAATCAAAATTACATCTTCTATTTTTATTTATTTTTTCTTAATTTTTTGCGTTCTACACAAAGTCAAAATGACAAATTAATTGTAAACCCAGTTTCTATAAAATACCCCTAAATACGTATACACATCCTAATACAACATATCAAACCTCGGTACAGCAAAAAACCAAAACTGAACACACAAAAAAGGCGTGAAGAAATACCAAATAAATAAAATAAATTACCAGCACTGCAAGAAGTGGGTGGATCTTTCTGTAGATCCTTGATTTCCTTCAAGATCTTTGATTTCCTTCAAGATCTCTCTTCGCTGTTGTATACCAGAAGTCCCTTTGAAGGAAATATAAATGTAGAAGACAGAGGAAGAAGAAATGACCGCCTCGACTGAAGGGAGAAAAAAAAAAAGGCAAAATCAAAACGACGTCGTTTTGGACGATAGTTTCTACAGTGATATGGAAGTTCACTCTTTTTATATATGTAGGATTTGAGCTTGTGTGAGCTTTGGAATTGAGACTACAGGTGACCAGGCCCGGGCGATTGTTTAGACCGATTCTTAAAATTCCTCTCTGGATATTCCTCGATGTCTCGGCTATTCACGGAATGTGAGAAGCATATAATTATTACGGTGGGCTACAAGTAGCACGATTGGGAATAGGAAGGACTTTAGAAGCCCTTTTGAGTGCATCAACATTTTCTTCTTGCATTATGGTCAATCCGTAGGCAGAATTTAGTGTTGTAGGGTTTAGCATTTTCACCGGTACCTTATCTCTTCTCGTAAGCCACTTATAAAGCAGCTTAGTTTATAAGGCTCAGCCAATCCACACGGCTGGTTGGAAATCACTTCAAATTTAGACTTGTACGCTTCTACTGTGGATGTCTACTTCAACCTTGTTAAGTCCGCCATAGGGTCTTCAAACATGGATTGGCCAAATCTAGTTTGAAGGGCATTTAAGAATCCCTCCTAACTAGTTATCCCACATGTAGATTCTAAATCCTAGTACCAAGAAAGAGCCTTCCCTTCCATGTGGAATAAATCCAAAACTAACCTATGCAGAGGGTTAGTTTAGTTGTAGGCAAAAAACTTATTTGCCCTATAGATCCCAGCCTTGGGGTCATCCCCATTAAAATGAGGAAAACCCACTCTAGTAGAGCGGACTCAAATCTCTCCCAAATCTTCAACTAGTTGAATGTGGGCTATGTTCAAATTTGCTTGTTGACGTTCACCGTTTATGGGTTTTGGTTCTTCAACTTTTTTGGCTTGCTGCTTCACTAGAGTAGCCATATGAGTGGAGAGTGTGTTGAAAATTGAATGGAAAATACATCGAGAATTGAAGTAATGTTGCAGCACCAAATACAACTTGAAGACAAGAAATCAAAATTGAAATATCCACCAAAAGACTTGATCACGATACCGTTGTCCTCAAATAATATTTGCCCCCTTTAGGATTGAAATTGTTTGAAGGGATGATGGCAAATGATTTGCAGGATTTAAAACAAGCCTTGAAAAGATTAATGCTCAAACAATCAAACAAAATCCTTTAAAATCAAGAACACTCAAGAACTATGAATATGATGAAGAAAATTGAGACTTGGAATGATAATTTTCTCT
>CAIGRF010279445.1:77709-92951 GCA_903798235.1 Fraxinus ornus
TAATGTTTAAGTTGATCACAAACCACTTATTTATAGCCTAGAAACAAAGCTTCACGAAGTGGTGCAAAAAACTCTCCAAAAGCCACCAATTTTGAATTCTAAACGGGCAAAAACAACCTCCAAACGGTCAAATTTTTGTACCATGCGGCCGCAAGGAACAAACTCATGCGGCCGCATGGTTCTAACCATACCGGGACATTTGGTCCCGGTAAATACCCATGCGGCCGCTTGGAATAATTTTTTTTTTTTTTTTTTAAATCCCGTTTCTTCATTCCAACATTTATTTGTTTTGAACAATAATCATTTTCTGACAGAGTGTCTGCATCTATTGGGTTAGGGCCTCCATGGCTTGTTGGTGCTTCGCCTAAAAACTGCAAGAACCTCCGTTCAGTAGCTTCTTGTTGTGCTGCCCGAGACTCCTTCAGGTTAGCCATCGCCATCTCCAATTACGTGTACCATTAAAGGATATCCTGTCTCTAATATCAAATGTTAGGAACTAACTTGATAAATGAGTGAAATAGAACAATGAACGGTAATCACTTCGAGGGGATTTACCTCTAAACACGCGTAATAGTGCAACTTGCCAGACAGCTGCTTTTTTCATATATCAAGGCTAAATACAAAATGAATGACAACTTCCCACGTGTTCCTCTAAAAGTCTCCACTTAAGAAAAATGAAAGAACGTGACTCCACTACAGCCTTTTCCTATGGACTCAGACATGATTGTGGACTCAGTCAACTCTGGCATTTATTCTCACTAGTAGACTGGGTTAAGAATAACCCATTGGTCTTCATTTAACTACTGACCCAATACAATACTCGAAAGAAATAACAGGAAGACAATAAAAAAAAGGTTAGAGAGAGATGCTCTCAACTCTAGTGAAAGAAAATCCCACTCGAGTTTACTCTTGTTTATTTGGATTGTTTACTTGTTTGATCTTAGACTATTGTTATTGTGAAAATTGAATTCAACTTTTTGATTTACGGTTTGGTTCTCAGTTAGTCCAGATTCAAAGTCAGCCAAGTGTTTGGGTTTGGCCAGATTGCAGACAACTCAATGGCGTTTATGTTTTGATCAAATTCAGACTCAAGACTACTTTGATTTTTGGTTCAGTTTCTGTAGTATGTTCTGTTTTCAGTCGTGTTTAGATTCGGCCTGGTTCAGAAGACCACCGCTTTTCATTATGTGTTCTGGTTTGGCCAGCAGTGGGAGATTCTGTTTACCGATATTATTTTCAGTTTTATTTTTCGGAAGCCTGCTACATCGTGCATTCACCTTCATCCAACTTCTTAGGTTGAATTTTGTATGTATTAGTGTTAACCCAATTCAAATTCAAATTTGAATTTCAATTGCTGCCTTCCAGTCATTCACATGAATTATGTCAGTTGGTTTTGCGTATAGCAGGTGGTCATAGGTGGTCTAAACTGCTTTCCACTTTGGGTAATATTATTTAATATTGCCATCTGATTTTACTTGTGCTAATGGGCTTCCTTGGGCCAGTCAGCGTGTGCTTTTGGGCTTTTGTATTTTTGGATTGCCTTTGATAATGGGTACGAAAAAAAAATCAGCCCATCATAGTGGGCTGTCCCCACTTAAACGTATTGGTACTCCAGCCCAGTTTATTAAGAGGACACTCGAGCAGCCTGAGCTTTTGGGAACAATGGTTGGGTCTCCACCAATTGGTATGAGCAATCCCACGTTTGGGTTCAAATCCCGGAAGGGACGACCCAAGCGAAGTGCCGAATATCAGCAGCCAAGCGGATGGGCCGGCTGATAATTCGAAGGTCGTCTTGGAGTGGGCCGTCGTGGACGTCGGATTTGGACCGTGGGGTATTGCTAGGGTCTAAAAGGTGTGGGATTCCAATCCCCTCGAGCCTGAGCTTTTGGGAAGAATGGTTGGGTGTCCACGACGCTTCCTAGTTCCATATTTTTCACATTGTTTTGAATTCCTAACCTTGCTCCTTATTAACTATTCAAATTGGTCGATTGTCTGTTTATTTTATTTTATTTTTCTATTTGCAATTTCTAAGGTCTGGAAGATCATCTGGGGGACATGAACTTCAAATTGCTGGAACGCGAAATGGAGTTACGGCTATTCAGCTGGATATAAAACCTGCTGGAATCCCTCTAGATATCATATGTGAGTGTTTAGAACATGCACTTAAAGGTCGGCTTAAAATCGTAGATCAAATGGAGCGAGAGATAAATGTAGCACGATCTCAGGATGGCAGAAACTCTCCACGGATGCGTAAGATTTCCCAATTGTCTTGACGTTACTATTCTCTGATGATGAAAACAAGTTCTTCTGTTAACCTTTTTTAGTGGGTTTCCGCTCAGGAAGGATTTGGAAACACTAGGCTAACAATATATGATTGCATTCACCAATATTATTTACATGGCTGTTGGTGCAGTGACCTTGAAATATAGCAATGATGCGATCCGCCGCCTGATTGGTCCTCTAGGTTCCTTGAAGAGGAAAATTGAAGAAGAAACAGGTATGGTTTTCAAAAGGAGTTCTCCAGTACTAGATTCTAGAAACTGTCAAGAGTCCTCATGTTAATGATTTTTGTAGCAGTATAATAAAATGTTGTAAATTGGCACCTGTTCTCTGCAATCTTGTTTCGTTAATTATGCCATATGCACATGAAAGAAAATGACAAGACTTGGATCATGGAGAATTGTACTTGGGTAATCTGTTATCCGAAATTTTGCATAAAAGTTTTGTTTATTTTCTCTTGAGCCTTATCCCCTGAGATGACGAGGGTATGCCGAAGACTGGCCTGCACAATAGTGTCATGTTAATTAGCTAGAGCATATATGCCATTGCATTGTAACTAAGTTGCATGGACACGGACATGCCAACATGTGATTTTTCAAGTAAGCAGGATGTGGTGTCACGCAGTGAGAATGCTTAGCTCCCCATTCGGCACGGCAAGCACGCTAACAGCTAGGCGCGAGGTCTATCTTACCATTCGTGCACTAATGATATATGATCATATGCAGGTATTCTCCCTTAACATCCTACTTATAGCATGCATGTATGTCAGTTGTTCGGGCTTGCCGGCCAGAGAATGAGGTGAGGGCATCCTCGAGGCGTTGAACCTCGGGGGCCAAACCTGCGACCCGTGACACTTGGTATCAGAGCGGGACCGCTCGAGCATGCGGCATTGTTATGCGACAGTGTCGTGTGTTCTTGCGGCGAAAAGATTTTGGGCCACGGGTCGTGTCGGCAAGCTAGCGGGACACGACGAAGGAAGCTGTGGGGAAGACGGATGGAAAGGGCAGCGTTGCGCAGTTGCCAAGGTGCCTTTCAGAGGGTTTTCGAGGAGCGCATCGTGCAGGGCACAATTCGACATGCGCAGAGGCGCTGCGGCATGGAGACCGTCCATCCGAGGAACCAATGCTCGTCGGGGCGGAGGGTGAAGGTTGGTGTCGAAGGCGGTAAGTATGAGTTACTGCAGGTTTGGAGGCCTGTCCACGCGGAGTGGTGCTGCTGTTATCCTTGCAACGAGACGGATGCGTGTGGATGCGAAACTCTTTTGTCGCTTCGAGGACGTAAGCGAATTCGAGTGGGGGAGAATGTCACGAGGTGTGAATGCTTAGCTCCCCACTCGGCACGGCAAGCACGCTAACAGCTAGGCATCGGCCTATCTTACCATTGGTGCACTAATGATATATGATAATATGCAGGTATTCTCACTTAACATCCTACTCATAGCATGCATGTATGCCAGTTGTTCGGGCTTGCCGGCCAGAGAATGAGGTGAGGGCATCCTTGAGTCGTTGAACCTCGGGGGCCAAACCTGCGATCCGTGAAACGTGGACACGTCGATTGATATCTTTATTTTTATATTCTTTTATATACGACACGACAGATGGCATGTCAAACACTTGTCCAAGGGTGTCTCTGAAGTATCATTCAAGTGTCGGTAAAAATGGGACAAGGGCTTGAGAAAAGTGAATGTCTATGGAAGTTGCTGGCCTGTCCCCTGTGGCTAGTACCTTATCAAAACTAAGCAAATAGATGAACATGATATATGAAAATAGAAGAGAAACAAACTAATTAGTAATATTTGTTGAGAAAGGAGGGACTCCTATGCGGCGCAAGCAAAGAAGGGAAAGCCTTTACCAAGCTTTGGCTGGTATAAGGGTAGGAATAGTGCATGTTCACGACCACATGCCTGTTGTTTAGTGACACGCTGCTTTTGTGGAGTAGGATCTGATATAAACTACTATCTTTTTATTAAATGATTTATATAATTCTTATCTTTAGTATATACCAACTTAAAGCTTACCATTGGGAAGCTATCAGTAATAAACCTCCGTGAATCTATTTTTTCTACTTTAAAGTGTGGTTTTTTTATTTTTTTTTTGTTGGACATCAGAACTCAGTTATATGTGCTTGTCTGAGTTGTTGATATGCGTGGATATGTAGATTTTGGCTAAGGCTTATCCTTTTTCTTTTTATCCTAGAAATTGGTTGGGAGTATTTTTTGTCTAATTTTGAGTGAACAACATATGCACTGTATGCTTCTGAAGGGAAAATTTTATACCTCTTCTGCAGCCCTTGAAGCTGTCAAATACTTTATGGTTTTATGGTAATTTTATGAGATGTTTTCACTATCATGACGCTGAACAAAACTTTGAATTATCTGGATTTTATGTTTTTAGAATGATGATTCAAGCATATTGCTCTTCTGATCTGTGTTGTATGTTGTTATTCTTGTTACTTGTCATCATTGCAGAATAAACTGTACTGACAAAAGTCTTTGACATTATGTCCATCTCCTAGTTGTGGATATCTAATTATATAGTAAGCTTTTTGACACAGTTATGTGCTACAGGTGCGCGGATTTCAGTGAATGATGGTTCTCTTACACTGGTTTCAAAAAATCAATCAGTGTTGGAGAAAGTAATGGAAAAAGTAATCTATTTGTATCTTTCAATATCTTTCTATTGTATTTTGTTCACAAACACTGTTATGTTTTGAGATTTCGTTAATGTGCTAAGAATCTTGTCATCTGAGTGTGGTATAAATCACATCTTCTAAATATGAGTAGAATGAACAGTAAAACTGCTGCATCGTGAAACCCTGAAGTTTTTTTTTCCTGATCCACCTGATCCTAGGTCCGAGACATTGCTATCAAGATACAAGTTTCTGCACAAGATATCTTTATGTATGTATGCGTGTATGAAAATGTATTTAATAATTCCCGACAGTAGTTCTAAGACCAAAAAATTGTATTTGTCTATTACCTAATTCAAATTTGTCTGCTCAAATACTTAAATTTTTGTTTCACTTGTTAAAACACGAAGTTTCGTTTAATATCTAATTAATGATTGTAAAACTCCTAATGCAGTTTGTTGAAGGCACATCCCTTCATTTTATGTAGCTGAAGGTTAAGAGTTCCAGCCCCTACTAAATTTGATCCTGCTTACTGTTGAGAAATCGGACATACTATTTCTGTTTCTTTTCTTGATAAGAAATTGGACCTTGTTAGAAACATGTATAAATAATTCTAAGCTTTTATCTAGTACTGCATGTTACTTTTTTTCTCAATGTACTAGGCAATGATTTTACTTTCTCAAGCGCAGCCCTATGTTTTATATCGTTAGTGCTACCTCCCACGAGTTCTATCGATTTTGTACTATGAGCCATGTTGCTTGTGAGGGAGCAAATGAAGCATGCTTTTTTCACCCCTAGAGATGGTCAGATGAGATATGATGTGATGGATGATAGGATATAATGTGGAGTTCAGTCTTGCTTTCTACATTTCTTTTTATTTTTCTCTTATAAGCCGGTACTTCAGAAATTGACTTCCCATCTCATTCTGCCATCAGATTGATTTAATAGTGGGCCGTGAGATTGAAAATGGAGGGATTTACAAAGGCGTCATTACTTCAATCAAAGAATATGGTGCCTTTGTTGAGTTCAATGGAGGCCAACATGGCCTCCTGCACATCTCTGAGTTGTCCCATGAACCGGTTTGTACCTTGGTCACATTCAGCATGCATATTTTTGTATGTATGCAGTCATCTTATATGGCACCACCTTCTCCTATAGCTTCTCAACATTTCAAGTGTGTTTATTTCTTATCAGGTGTCCCGGGTTACTGACGTGGTATCTGTTGGCCAAGTACTTAATTTGATGTGCATTAGGCTAGACGTTCGTGGTAATGTTAATTTATCTCTCAAAGCCACTTTACCTAGGCCAGGATCAAAGACAAATACTTCAGTTGCTGCACTACAAGCACCTAGAGTCTGGGGCCCCGTCAATAATGAGCACGAGAAAAAATATCAAGACGGCAGGCCTTTGGAAAGTGGGACATCCTTGTTGTAGAAATCCCGAGATTAAGGGATTGATTTGTATTGATTGTGTTTGATTATATAACCTTATTTAGAGTAGGCAATTTTTTCCTTTTTTCACATATAGCAAGTTACCTTATTAGTTCCCTCTCCTATACTATATATTGGAGTTGTACTATTGTAATTAAACAAGTGAATAAAATCTTTGAGATTCACGTTCCAATTCACATGTTATCAGAGCTAGAGTCTGTCCTGACCTAGCCATACAATCAATGGAGGAAAACACCACCAACAGCAAGGAATCAACAACCTCAGAAACCCTCAACAGTGAGGTTGAATCCCTTTCCACCATGGGTTCAGGTGGACTCGATAACACCTCATTCCAACTCACGGTTGAAAAGTTGAATGGAAAAAACTATCGAGAATGGGCTCAGTCAATAAAACTCATTGTCAACGGAAAGGGGAAATTAGGATATCTTACCGGAGAGAAGAAAAAACCCGCCTCAACCGACGCCAGACTTCTACAAAAATGGAGCTCGGAAAATTCAATGGTGACTGCGTGGCTAGTTAATTCCATGAAACCTCCGATTGGCAAGACATATCTATTTTTCCCGACGGCAAAGGATGTGTGGGATGCCGTTCGAGACATGTATTCAGACGCTGAAAATTCCTCCCAAATCTTTGAAATTAAAATGAAACTCTGGCAGACAAAGCAAGGGGAGAGAGATGTGACTGATTACTACCTGGAGATGTCGGCACTCTGGCAGGAACTCGATCAGAATGTTGATGAAGAATGGGATTGTCCGGCTGATGGTGTACGGTACAGGAAGAAGATAGAAAACGAACGGATATACGAGTTTCTAGCCGGAATTAATAGGGAGCTAGATGACGTACAAGGTAGGGTTCTTGGCCGGCGACCCCTACCATCACTTCGCGAGGCCTTCGCCGAAGTTCGCAGAGAAGAAAACCAGCGAGGAGTGATGCTTCGAGAAGGGAAGAAGTCTGGGCTTGAAGAAGAAAGTGGGTCTGCGTTCTTTTCTAAGGAAACTGGGCTTGGTGGGTCAGCCCAATTTCCTAGAGGGCCAGCATTAAATAGATATAAAGGGCATGGATCTATAGAAATGGGCCTAATTTCTAAAGGAACAACCACTAACGGGTTCGGCCTAAAACAACAAAGGGGCCGTCCTTGGTGTGATCATTGCCGTAAATTGGGGCACAAAGAAGACACATGTTGGGATCTACACGGAAAACCAGCTGACTGGAAGCCAAGATAAAATGCTACTCAAGGCGGTGCATTCAATCCTGAACAAGTGGAGCAGTCATTCAAAATGTTTTCAAAGTTCCAATCTCCGGGTCCGTCTAGTTCACTTGTCTACAAAAGTAATTTTTTAAGAGTATTACATACATTTAGCCAATTAACCAAACTTTCTTGGATTATTGACTCCGGTGCGTCTGACCATATGATGGACTTCTACCACCTTTTTTTCCACTATTCCCCTTGTGCTGGCAATATCAAAGTCAAAATCGCAAACGGCTCACTCTCACCAGTCGCAGGGAAAGGGAGTATTCGAATCTCTACTTTTATAACCCTGGAACATGTTCTTCACGTTCCAAATCTGTCTTGTAACTTACTGTCAATTAGCCAGTTAACGAAAAATTCCAATTGCTCAGCAAAATTTTTCCTGTCTTGTATTTTTCAAGACCTATCATCGGGGAAGACGATTGTCAGTGCTAAGGAATGTGGTGGACTTTACTACTTTGAGGAGACTGATGTGAGTAAGCGAAATCAAGTTGCAACTTGTGATTCTGTTTTTATTCTTAGAGATAATGAACTTTTGTTATGACATTTTCGAATGGGTCATCCTAGTTTTCAGTATTTACATCATGTATTTCCTTCCATGTTTTCGAATAAAAAGACGTGTGATATCCAATGTGAAAATTGTGAACTAGCAAAACACCATTGTGCTTCCTTCCCAAAATCTACATACAAACCATCGAAACCATTCACCTTAATTCACAGTGATTTATGGGGCCCTTCACGAATCCCGAGTCGAACACACAAAAAATGGTTCGTTACATTTATAGATGATCATACTAGAATCTGTTGGGTTTATCTCCTCAAAGAAAAGTCCGATGTCCGAACTATTTTTTAAAATTTCCACTCGATGATTCAAACACAATTTTAGACACATTCAAATATTACGTACTGACAATGGTACAGAATCGGTTCTCAGATAAAGACCAATTCTTTGACGTTAATATCTCCCCTACTGAACCTATCATAAACACTGAATCAATCCCTCTTCCTTGTCCTAACATGCAATCTACAAAAGTAAACTTAAACTCAGGGGGAGATGCAGGAAAGCAAGTTGACAAGGAGATATTAGTTTACTCAAGAAAGCCAAAATCGAAATACAAAGAGACTCTCACGTCTGAAGCACCAAAAGAGTTAAAATCGATGATAGCTCCAGATCTTCATGAGTCCTCAGAAAGGGATCTACCTATTGCTCTCAGAAAACATCGGTCATGTACTTTCCACCCTATCTCAAAATTTGTTTCATATAACGCTCTGTCTACAGGATTTCGCACTTTCTCTTATAACCTCGATAATACAGAAATTCCAAAGAATATTCAGGAGGCCATAACCATTCCTGAATGGAAAAAAGCAGTTTTGGAAGAAATGTAAGCACTGGAAAAGAACAAAACTTGGGATGTGGTAAAGTTACCAAGGGGGAAAAGACCCGTTGGGTGCAAATGGATCTTTAATGTGAAGTACAAATCAGATGGGACAATAGAACGGTACAAAGCTCGTCTTGTTGCAAAAGGGTATACACAAACCTACGGCATTGACCACACAGAAACATTCGCTCATGTAGCAAAATTGAATACCATCCGTGTTATCTTGTCTTTAGCAGCAAATTTGGATTGGCCTCTCCAACAGCTGGATGTTAAGAATGCTTTCTTAAATGGGGAATTAGAAGAAGAGGTTTTCATGACATTACCTCCGGGCTTCTATAAAGGCGAGGAAGAAAATAGTGTATGTAAACTAAAAAAATCCTTGTACGGTCTCAAACAATCACCGAGAGCATGGTTCGACAGGTTTGCAAAGGTATTGAGGAATCAAGGATATCGACAAGGACAGTCAGACCATACAATGTTCTACCAACTATCTGACACAGGGAAGAAAACAATTCTAATTGTATACGTTGATGACATTATACTGACTGGAGACAATGTCATAGAAATAGAAAGGCTCAAGAAAGGCCTAGCCACAGAGTTTGAAATAAAGGACTTGGGACAGATGCGATACTTCTTAGGAATGGAGGTGGCCAGATCAAAGAAAGGTATCGGTGTTTCACAACGGAAGTACATCCTCGATCTTCTGACGGAAACTGGCATGCCTGGCTGCAAACCAAGTGACACACCGATAGAAGCAGGAAGGAAGGTAGAAAACATGGGAGAACCAGTTGAAAAGGATCAATATCAGCGACTAGTTGGCAAACTGATCTACCTCTTACATACTAGACCCGATATTGCATTCGCAGTTAGTGTGGTTAGCCAACATATACACTCTCCAAAGGAAGTCCATTTAGAAGCAGTATACAGAATTCTCAGGTATCTCAAAGGTACTCTCGGAAAGGGACTCTTCTTCAAGAAAAATGAAAAGAAAGAAGTAGAAGTCTTTACTGATGCGGATTGGGTCAGTGCAATAGAAGATAGAAGATCAACCACTAGCTACTGCACATTTGTATGGGGAAATTTGGTAACGTGGAGAAGTAAGAAGCAAAATGTGGTAGCCGAAGTAGCGCTGAAGCAGAGTTTAGAGCCGTCGCACAAGGAATATGTGAAGGACTGTAGATCAAAAAATTATTGGAAGAATTACAAACAATGGTAAAACTTCCAATCAAACTCTATTGCGACAACAAAGCAGCTATCAACATCTCACTTAATCCAGTTCAACATGATCGAACCAAACATGTGGAAGTGGACAGACATTTCATTAAAGAAAAGGTTGAAGATGGGACTTTATGCATGACCTATGTACCTACAAAAGAACAAACAGCAGATATCTTCACCAAAGGATTACTACGACGAGATTTTGAGGATTTCATTGGCAAGTTAGATATGGTCAACATTTACGATCCAACTTGAGGGGGAGTGTAGAAATCTCGAGATTAAGGGATTGATTTGTATTGATTGTGTTTGATTATATAACCTTATTTAGAGTAGGCAATTTTTTCCTTTTTTCACATATAGCAAGTTACCTTATTAGTTCCCTCTCCTATACTATATATTGGAGTTGTACTATTGTAATTAAACAAGTGAATAAAATCTTTGAGATTCACGTTCCAATTCACACTTGTTATCAGGAACATCTGGAGTTTTGATCCGAAGAGCTGTTGCGTGTGATGAGGATGAAAAATCTGCTGGTCTGAATAAGAAGTCTAAATGTATATTGAGATCCAACAGTGAATCAAAATCTAATGGGAAGTCTCCAGTTGAGAATAATGCTAACTCTGTAAGTGATGATGAAGATGAGAGGAATACCGACTCTCAAGGTGTTCTGAACAGTAATAAATCAACAGCCGAGGCTCCCTTGAGTATAAAGAAACTAAAGCTTGGAACAGAAATGACAGCTAAGGTTCATCAAGTTCGTGCACACGGATTAGTCCTTGATTTGGGTGGCGGTATTTGTGGAATGTATCGATGTGATGTAATTGTAGCCTAATTATTACCATAGCATCAGCTTCAAGTTTTTGATGATTACAAAATTTTCTGCACATGTTTTCATGCATGCCGGCAATGCTTACTTCATCCCTTTCGTATTTACCACTGTTAAGTTTATGTATCCTTGCTCTCTCTATATTCAAAATTAAATATCTCCAATTAATTCCGAGACTTCCGAATATCAGTCCACTTTTCTAAATAGGAGTTTTTGAAATCTTGTTAATCAATTAAGGGGAAGAGAGTAGCTGTATATACTATATAGTCACACTAAGCCCCTATTTGGTTTGGATGAAAATTAGATTTTAGTTGATCTTGATGAAAGTTGGTGAAATGAGTAGTTGAAAGGTTGATAAAAATTGTGGATCCCATGAAACGTTTAGTTGAAAATGAGTTTGGGGAAACATGAGTTTTAAGAAATGGGGTCAAACAGGGGCTAAGTTGGACGAGTCTAAACCTAGAAAAATAAAGACTATGAACAATGATTGTCATCAACACCATTTGAATTTATTCTCTCTTCCTTCCAGGTTGGCTCTCAAAGTGACTTTGAAGTTGGCGAGGAGGTGAAAGTAAAATGCTCCAGTTTCTCAACCAAGGGGATCCCTGTAATGTCATTGGTGGAAGAGCACAAGTCTTAGCTTCCTATCCAGTTGCAAGAATTAACCTTGGCAAGGTGAATTTTATCTGCCCCGCCATGTCCGTATCTTCCAAATTTGTGAAGAATTGTTGTGGAATAGAGAGAGTTGAAGATTGTATCACCATCTCACTATTTTGCTTTATTTCGACTAAGCTTTACAGACATGGCACGATATCTGCAAAAGTTGCACTTAGCCAATAATCTTTTGTGCAACAGTGTAAAATTTTGAGTAGGCAGGCAAATTTTTCATTTATTTTTTATTTTTGAATGTGGACAAAATTTAAATTTTGGTTCCCTTTTTATGCAAGTTGAGTTTCCTGTATTCGCGATGACAGATGAACCTCATAAAAATTGCTAGTTATTGATATTCTTGGACAAAGATTGCGTTCTCACTCTCTTTTACACAATTTCTATTCTAATAAAAAGACTTTAGGCCCCTACTGAAAATTGGCTTCCGAAGTGTTAGTCGTGTAGGCAACCTTGCCATGTACATGAATTCTTAAAATTTTATTGATATGGATCATGGGTACGTTAATAATGCACAATCAATACCAAAATATTGTCATAATATAAATTTAATTGTAGGATTGTTATACTCGCAATATAAAATTTATTTGATATACTATATTTTAATTGTATAAAGGTCTTGTCGCACTTATTTTTTCCCTTTTTTTAATCAATTGTTATCCCATGACGCCATTCTCCGATCATATCACCAACCCGCGCAACAATCTACTTAAAGCTCGGAAATGAAGGCACAAATGAGTTCCAGCATCGGCCCTTACGATCGAAACAGTTCGTGGAGGAAAATGTCGCGCGTCTGAGGAAATTGTGTTGATGCTCTGTTGCTTTTGCTATCTATAGAGTTCTTATTTTGGTGCAAAATGGCTTCACATAATGCAGATGCCAGTGCCACTAAGCACTCAAACCAGAAAATTTACTAGCAAGTAGAACCGTTCAACAATTAGCAGTGTCATTGCTTCAAGTCTGATTTGAGGCTTAAGGTTATTGAGGGCTGGCAATGAGAGAATGAAATGAAATGCAGCTATATGTCTTTGGATTGCCATTCATTGATCTAATGCTGCGGGGAGAGGAGGAAAAATACAATATGGTAATGGTACTGATATGTTCATTGTTAAACTGTATTATCCCTTGGAGTGAAAAAATAAGATTGTGTAATACGTAGCGGTGTCAAAGTAGGTAGGACCGCCCATGCCTAGGGCGAGAAGAGGATGGTGTGATTGGTCTTGTGGCGGTTTTTCAGGACCATAGGGGGTCGCGGCCAGCTTGGTAAGGGTTGTGGGCCACTACGTCAGGCAGACGAGAAAGTTTAGCATTTGCTAAGGAGGTCGGATTTATGTAGCTGGAAGTTGAGAGTGATTGTTTACGTCTTGTTTACAGCGTATCCATTGATTTGCATTTAGCTTCGAATGCATTTATCAGATATTGTTATCTTATCTAGTGAGGTATTTTGTGGTTCCTATTACATCTTATGAAAGGAATAATCAATAAAGTGACTCACGAACTTGCTTCTTTCACTATTTTTTAGTCCTCTTATTAGTTTTTGAATTGACTTTTATCACTTACAGATGGTTCTATCAAAGCCGTCGTCTTCTCCTTTTGTCCCCCACAAAAAAAAAAAAAAAAAAAAAATATTTAAAAAGGGTTTTTAGAAAAAGAGTGGGGGGACTGGCTAAACGTATTAGAAGTGTTGCGTGTGCCTTTGTCCTTGTTGAAGATAGAACGGTATTAAAGGGCCATCTCTTCTAACTTTTCAGTTTTCAATTCAAAAAGTTAAAAAGTTGGATACCCTTTATGACTTATTTATTAAAGTCAACTTTCCACGCTAATAATTTAAAATAAAAATTGTACATTACACGACTTCGTGCAATGCAAGTTGATATTTGAAACAGAAAAATCAAAACTTGTCTAAACATTCGTATAAATTCAAAAATCTTCACAAAATTCAGAGTAGCTTATGCACAAAAATCAATTCATAGAATATAATAATTATATTCTCTAAAAAATACTATTACAAAATTAATTTTTTTTTATAAAAAATAAAGTTCAAACAATTTGGGTGTGTTTGAGCCACATTATTTTGGAAGAATGTATTCTAAAATAGTAAATTAACGTAGAATGTGTGGTTGAAAAAGAAGGAAAAATTATTGATATGATGAAAAATAATATTTTATTGAAAAATATGTGGTTAAAAATTAGTAGAAGAATGATAACGAAAATTTTAATGTCCACCAAACGTGATCAAAAAAATATTCTAATTCATAATTGACTCGACCTTCGACAATATTCGTCGTACGGTAAATAACGTAGTAAACAATTTTCTCACGTTTTGAATTTTGCCCGTCTTCCATCGTTATGTCGTGTCTAAACTTACTCGTCTTCGCCTGACGTGAATTTGAGTCTACTTTTTTTTTGTGTTGGATTTTTTTTTCACTATTCTGCAGCCGATTCTTTTGAATTTTGAGGTTGTCTCTCCATCGAAAGCACCATACCCACCCACCCCCCTTCTCAATTTCTATTTACAGAAAATAGAAGCTTCATTCTGCATTTTATAGTTGAATGATTCGCAAAACTAATACGAGTTTAAATTTTTCACGAATAATTAATGCCGAAACAGTCTAAAAATTCTTTTAAATTGTCATGTGATTTTCAAAGGTCTCACTATATAAAACTAAGTGGGTGTTTGGTGATGATTAAATTAGATTATTAATATTTTGTGATATAAGTTTTTGAAATGTTGTGGGATCATAAAGATATTGTTAATATTATTATTTAACTTTGAATTAGATTAAAATCTGATTTTAATTAGAAACAAACAGGTCCTGAATTTTATCTCTAATTGAGATAATGCCCAAAAAATTGGAATGGAAATTGGAGTTAACCATTCTTGGATATCAATTAAGTATAATGAAACTTGACCATCGGCTTCTCTATTTATTATTATTATTTTGTAAATGTTGGAGGTCACTTTTTATTGTATAGCTAGAGAAAATCTAACAATATCATTCCTCTTCGAGTAATGTTATCCATCATTTCAGTAGCACAAATGGATGTCTAATTTGTTGTCTAACATAATTGTAATGCGTTGAACAATGAATGAAGAAACTCAATATTATCTAAACCGTTACATAATGAATAATGAGTTAATTTCACAAACGGTCGCTGAACTTACGCAAAAATAACAAAACGGTCACTGAAATTCAAAACTTGCAGAAACGGTCACTGAAGTTTCATATACTTTCACAAACGGTCACTGGAGTTTAAGTTTCTTTCACAAACGGTCACTGGATGACCGTTATGCCTTTAACTCAAACATAAAGGACTAAAGTGAGCACATCCGGATTTTGGACAGCAGGCTTAGCGTTCGTAGCCCACTTTGGTTCCTTTTTTCGGCCAATTCCAACGGGATCACGGTCGGTGGTTGAGTGGGTTTTGAAGTGGGCATTGAGGGCTTCAATATGGTATAATGGTCAGTGGAAAAAGGTAGTCGGTGGACGGAGTTATGGTGGTCAAAAGTTGTCACCTCCAAGCTGTCCATAATTCGGGTAGCT
>CAIGRF010279543.1:19009-30559 GCA_903798235.1 Fraxinus ornus
TTTTCTCCCTATGTGGGGATTCTACCTCGGTTTCGAGCGGAAGAACATGAGTTTGGTTTCGTTCCAATCTGTTGACTACATTTGTTAACTTTTCAATGGCTTCCCTCACCATAGTCATTTAAGGGTCGGCAGCTTCGTTTTGACCTCGTCCTCTTCCAATATTTTGTTGATTATTGGTTTGTTCAGGACGAGTGTGAGATTGATTTTCGGATGCTGAGAATTAGTCCATTATACTGCTTTGCAGATTTCGTGGAGAGATGGGATTGTTTTCCCAAGTTGGGGCCCCCCTTCTAGCGCTAAACTGTTGACGTCGAAAATTGTATCAACAAGATTCAAGCCAACTTATACTGTAAATGAGGATTTTTACTGATAATGACTCGTAAATTACAAGTGTTTTTCCTGTCTTTCTACCAAAGGAGATCTATTTTTTTTATATCATGTGTCTAGAATCCTCCCCCTTTGTCGTCGCTCTCTTAAGTTTTTATAAGGAAAGTATGCATGCATGTAGTACCCTTATCTTGTCGATTATGATGTCGAACTGAATAAGTACACCTGTTGGCGTAATGAGAGTGGTTGCCGAGCTCAAACCTGTCAGATAATTAATGGTTCCTGGCACAAGTGGCCCCCAGTAATTAAGGCATTACTTAAGAAATGAAGCTAAAACTTTTAATTGGAGGATTGTGTGGGCGCTAATGTGAGACCTTTGCAGGTGTACTCTTCTGAGTGGCGACTTAAAGATTTTGTCAGAGATCTTTAATCATTCCCCGCTGTTCCCCTTAAAAGATTACACAAGCTTCCTGGATAAGCTACTACCAATTCCGAGCTGACCTCTTCCTCCGAGCTTGCATTATAATTCCCTTGTAAAGTACGTAAATATGAACTTAATGACCTCGGAGGTCGGTGTCAACATATATATATATATATATTATTCTTTAAAAAAATTTAGAATCGTTGAATAATAAATTCTCGATCATGAATTTTACTTTGATAATAAAAATGATTGAAAATAGGACCTCTCAAATGCCTAAACTCGATAGTCGATATTTTAAAAAGTCCGTAACATCAGTACCCAAACTTTCAAGCAGACCGAAAGGGCATCTTCAAAGGAACCAAAATACTAAGATGCACCAAAAAAATGGTGCAAAATGTCTCCAATGCAATACTATTTACTTTGGACTATTTTGCACCAAATGGTACGAAGTCAATTTTACCCTTTGTTTTTATTTTTCAAATAAATTGATTAAGAGTATTTGTATCATCTGTGTTACATATTTTTTAATACAATAACGTTTTATTAATATTATAATTATTGTTATGATTAATCTATTATCATCATTATTATTATGTAATAAATTTTAATAATCTAACATAATTATTTATTTAATTGTGAAATAAATAAAGAAATAATTTTTCAAATAAATAAATTGTTGAGAATAAGAAAATTAAGAAAATGGTTGGAAGTGATTTTTAATTTGATGAAAATTTGATGTAAAATTATATGTAAAATTGACCTCAAATTTTGGTGCAGCAGTTGTCTAGGTAAACTTTTTAGGAATTATTCCAAGTGCACAGAAAAAATTTTCATAGAAAGTTTACACCTCCTCACAAAAAATAAATAATAATAATAAAAAAAATCCATCCCCACCTGTAACGTGAGTGTTTGTGAAATTACTCATCTCGACCACTTGCGTATACATTTGCTTCTCACTTTTTAGGCAGCCAAAGTTTGATTGATCGATTACCAATGCCCCCACCTTGTAATCTTAAATCGCATGTTACGAGATTAGATTACACGATTCTTTATGTCGGTGTACTATCACTGTAGTTGACGGTCCTGATCTAGATATATACTTTATGCTGCGAACGGACGATCAAACTACTAATGTGGCATTAATGTAAATATACCGAAAGCCATGTCCATTTCTTAATCGTTGAAACCTGATAATACTGATCACCTCGTCAGCCCACTCCACCATAGCTCATAGACCTTATTTTCCCTCTCTTAACTCTCTTCAGTATCGAAGATAGTTCAATACATAAAAATTGAATTTTATCTAGGTAGTCTGGTTTTTTGAATTGCGGAAACGATGTCGTTGAGGCCGAACGCGAGGACGGAGGTCAGGCGGAGCAAGTACAAGGTGGCGGTGGACGCGGAGGAGGGGCGGCGGAGGAGGGAGGACAACATGGTGGAGATCCGGAAGAATCGAAGGGAGGAGAGCTTGCTGAAGAAGCGCCGTGAAGGTTTACAAGCACAGCAGTTTCAGCCAACCGTCAACATCCCTCAGCAGGTGGACAAGAAGGTGAAAACACGCTTGCGATTGATCCTTCTGCTTTTTTGAATATCGTAGAGCTTTGATCTACTGGAGTTTTATGAGATTTGTTACACTGTTATAGTTGATTGTTGAACATGAAACTAGTTCTAGCTCAGTGTTCAATTTCGAATTCGGCTAGGGAGTTTAGTATTTTTTTTAACTATACTTGTAGATCGCAATACAATCGATTTTTAATTCGGGAAGAAATGTGAGATGACAATAGTTTTATTTGATTTGATTTGTCTTTGCTCTAGTTGGAATAATCTGACTACGGTTTTGTGCTATTGTATTTACATTTTTCATTGTTTCAGTTGGAAAGTCTTCCGGAAATGATCGCTGGCGTTTGGTCAAATGACGGCACACTACAACTCGAGGCCACAACTCAGTTTCGCAAACTTCTTTCAATAGGTAATTAGATAATTAAAATCTTCGTTGGTGCTATTTAATTTGAAATGGATCTTATTACTGTCTAGTGTTAATTATTCTTTCAGCTGGTTCTGTTTTAATTAATTGTTTACACAGAACGAAACCCACCAATTGAGGAAGTAATACAGTCTGGAGTTGTTGCTCGATTTGTTGAGTTTCTTGCAAGAGATGATTACCCGCAGCTTCAGGTTTAAATTTGGGCTAATAAGTGCTTCTTCTTGTATATTTCTTGTGTTTCAACTGCTAATTTTTTTTTGCATGATGCATTGAGTTATTCCTATCTCTAGTTCGAGGCAGCTTGGGCTCTTACAAACATTGCATCTGGAACATCTGATAACACCAAGGTCGTGATTGATCATGGCGCAGTTCCCATTTTTGTGAGACTTCTTAGTTCCCCTAGCGATGATGTTCGCGAACAGGTAGATGTTGTATATAATATAATGGCACTGTGCTTTAGCTTTGAGTTTTACTTTTTCGGCTGTTTTTGTCTTTAAGTTCAAGTATTTTATGTAGGCAGTTTGGGCATTAGGAAATGTCGCTGGTGACTCACCAAAATGTCGTGATCTCGTCCTTAGTTATGGAGCGTTAATGCCCTTATTGGCACAATTTAATGACAAAGCAAAGCTATCCATGTTGCGAAATGCAACGTGGACATTGTCAAACTTTTGTCGGGGAAAGCCACAGCCTCAGTTTGAGCAGGTCTGTGCTATTATTACTTTGCTTTTCTTATTTTTATGCATATCAATACTGCTGGACCGTTTTATATTGAAGCAATTCCGTTTGAAAATTATTGAGCAGGTGAAGCCTGCCCTCCTTGCTCTTGCTCATCTGATACGCACAAATGATGAAGAAGTTCTTACTGATGCATGTTGGGCACTGTCATATCTATCTGACGGGACAAATGATAAAATTCAAGCTGTGATCGATGCTGGTGTTTGCCCTCGTTTGGTTGAACTTTTGCTGTCAGTGACAAAATCCTATTTGATATCATTCTATATTTTTTACATCTATGTTCGTGAAATTCATTTGTAACTTCAGTTTTGTATGTTGAACTTCATAGTCGTGCTCATTGGGTTTCTTGTGGTTTATAGACATCCTTCGCCATCTGTGTTGATTCCTACCCTGCGCACCGTTGGTAATATTGTGACTGGAGATGATATCCAGACTCAGGTATACAGCTGGCTCTTATACTTAACCTTTATTAGAGAAATTCCTTTTAAGCATGTGAATTTGTTGTCACACGGTTAAGCAATTGGTCGATTCACCCCTCCAGTGGTCTCCAATCTCCACAGCCTACTAAATTTTACTAGCGAACTCTTGTTGACTTGTTTCATGTATAAAATGTATATGGTATGTCATCTGGACTTGTACTTATGATGGTCTACGTACCAATCCCTCTGTTCTGTATCATATTCTCCTTTCTCCTTGTCAAGGATACAGAAAATGCATTTCAATGCTTGATGGTTCATGGTCCACGTTTATTTATTTTGCAAAGTATGGTCTTGTTGCTGTTGTATTGCTAAATAATCATTGTTTTGTGATATTCACCATCTACGTTCAGTTTTGATGCAATGCTCATAGTATGTTTGAAGCGCATACCTCCTTTTGTAATCCAGATACAGCATACTTTCAAAAGGTTACCTTGTGAAAACAGTAGAATGCGGAAATGCCAAGGGTATGGTCAAGTATATACAAACACGAATTCATTATGAGTCTACAAGTGGTAGAAGATGATTGTTAGTTATTTTTTGGAGAAAGAAGACTTGAAAAAGTTACTCATGTTGCTCCTTTGTCATCTTATGCCTCTTTGTGCATGTTTGGCCGGTCTTAAAAGTAGATCACCTTACTTTTAAGAAAATTTTGTTTCGAAACATGTTTGGCCTTGAACTTTTTCTCAAGTAAAGAGAAGTTACTTATTTGATATTGAAATCTCCCTTACTCTCTAAATAATTTACTTATTTTCAACTTGGACTAGAACATACGTAACATTTTTTTTAATATTTAAGTAAAAACTTATTTGATTGTAAGATCTTCCTTTCGTCAAAATCACTTTGGACCAATACATACATAATAAAAATTATATTCTTTTCTCTTATAATTGAACTTTTTTAATGAATAATGCTATCTCCACTTATGCTGAACACTAATTTGGGTGGCAACTTAATGGTATTAAATAATAGATTCGTTTAAATGCAAGGTCACGTGATCCATTTAATTTGATCTATCAAGTGTGGCCATTTAAACTGGAGCTAGATAGCATTATTGTTTTTTAAAATTGTGCCAAGCATGCTCTTGGTCCAGTATAGAAAAATTATTTGTTACATGAGGAAAGTGTAAAAAAGTTGTTTGGATATTATTGATTTTGCTATTATTTTTTAATGTGCTTGTGGTTATGAGATATTCATCAACGATCATTGGTGTTTGATGTGAGTCTAATATGTGAATATTGGCAGACTTGATGCATTTCTATTGTGCATGTGATCCTTTCTTCTTAGTATGAACGGATGATTATCTTGATGATTATGAAGTGGAAATCTACCTTTCATTTTTCCGATCTTTCTGCTTTTTTGTCTTTAATCTTTTATATAGTTGGTCTTTAAGCACTTGCTCTCTCATATATGATACCCTTGGAATGTTTATCATATGTCTATATGTGGTGTTTCTTTTTTATCATCATCGAATGTTTAACAGAAGTTTCCTACTTTCTCATCATTTCTCTTTGTTACAACACCACACGAGTTTCTTGTCTTTACTTTCTTAAATGGCCTCCATTTTGTTCCAACGCCAATTTAAATGTTTGAACATCTTTGTAGTGACTTGGGAATCTCTTGGTTTTCGTTTAAATCAAATGATTGAAATCCAATTTCCTTTTCAAAATAGTTGTGCTTAGTTATGCGCAGTGAAATTCATGATTCAGCACTTGTCCTTGTTCGAACATATTATCAACTAAAATGTGAAAAATGGTTGGGCTAGGAAAAAAGTACGCATGCAAAATAAGAGTTGTCAATCGGCCACGGACTCTTGCATACTGGGAGCATACGACTTCAAGGGATGTACTCAATAGAACGGGCAATCACTTGCCATTTTTGTAGGAGATAAAATCCAAAAGACCCTTATTAGCGTGAGGTAGATTGATTTGAGTGCGTAATAGGTCGGAAATTCCAGCAATAGATTGAACGGTAGAAAGGATTGAAAATGCAATTTACTGTTTATTTAATATATCGCTTACTAGGCTTCTTTTATGATTATTTTTTATATAATTTTTTCGAGCACTTGTGATCTTTGAAAGATATTTATTGGTTTCTGAAATCAATTCTATAGCTTTTCATCAAATTTGTTTGTCTTTATTCTTATGTATCAATTCTATAGCTCTTCGTCAAATTTGATTTGTCTTTATCTTATGTAGTCCTTTGCTGTCCTTGAACTATGCATCTTAACTCCATTTAAATCATTTAATGGAATCTTAGTCGTGGTTCTGAAGGTGTATGGGGGCATTTCTTGGTGTGCCGTTGTGATGTACTGTAAGGGTCCTTTGACAGGAAAATGTTTTACATGTTTAACAACCCCAATGATTTGAAATTTTGAATGGTGGAAATATAAAAAGAGTAGTCAATTCTTTGATGAACCCTTTTTCGACTCGGTATCAGCTGGAGCGATCAACCCAAATACACTTATGAGTATATTTTAAAGAGTCAAGTTGACTGCCTTCTAAATGAAACTCTAATAAGAATTTCACTCCTATTACCTAAGGACTAAGCGATTTACCTGAGAATAAGTTCACTTCCGTTTAATTATTTTCAGGTTATTATTGAGAATCGGGCTCTTCCTTGTCTGATTAACTTGCTGACTCAAAATCATAAGAAAAGCATCAAGAAGGAAGCTTGTTGGACCATTTCAAACATCACTGCTGGAAATAAGGATCAGATTCAGGTATGCAAATTACTATGGAAGTTGATTTTTTATTTTATGGTTTGTTGGGGGGCGGTGAGGGGGTTGAAGTAAAAATGACTGTCAAATATTTTTTTGAACGTCAGGACTGATGATTTTTCTCTTGCTGTCTTGTTTAAAGATATTCACTATTTTTTTTTTGTCCTGTAGTAGCATTTTTATTTGATGCAGGCGATTTGTAGTTCTGTTTTTTGTGTAAGTACGAGTCTTTCATTTATCTCTTACGATACTGGTTACTGAGGATGTGCCATCTGAATACACAGGCTGTGATTGAGACTGGTATTGTTTCACCTCTTGTTCAATTGCTTCAAAATGCTGAATTTGAGATAAAGAAAGAGGCTGCTTGGGCTATTTCAAATGCCACGTCTGGGGGAACTCACGAGCAAATCAAGTATAATTTTTTGTAGCAATTATATCAGTCATGTAGGTTACTGTACATTTGGGCTGAGTATTAATACTTTGACTTGGTGGCAGGTTCTTGGTGCTAGAGGGTTGTATAAAGCCATTGTGCGACCTTCTAGTTTGCCCAGATCCAAGGATTGTCACGGTCTGCTTGGAAGGTCTTGAGAACATACTGAAGGTTGGAGAAGCTGAGAAGAACCAAGGCAACACCAAAGATGTGAATATCTTTGCGCAAATGATTGATGATGCAGAGGGTCTAGAGAAGATTGAGAACCTCCAGAGTCATGACAACAATGAAATATACGAGAAAGCTGTGAAGATACTTGAAACGTATTGGTTAGAAGAAGAGGATGAGCAGCTGCCCTCTGGTGAGACTACACAATCTGGATTCGACTTTGGAGGTGAACTTCCAGTTCCACCAGGGGGTTTCAAATTCGGTTGAAGGTAAAGTAATCACTCTTCCATAGTTTCTGCAACTGTGTAGCATGGCTCGACTGTCAGCATATTCGGAAAAGTTTAAAAGATCTACTAAAAGCATGTATGGGAATTGTTCATAAAAAGTTTAAATTATAAATACATAGAAATGAGTGGAAGATAAATTAGTACTTGTGGGTCCCTCATAATGCGTGGATAAAAAGTGGCTTGAGCATTTATAAAGATGAGCCTAATAAGTTCTAGAACAAAAATATTTTTGTTCGCCAAAGTTGAGAATTAGTTTCTTATTTGAAAGTAACATCATTCTACTGACAAAAGTAATTTTTTTTCTCTGGAAACTTTTTTTTACTTATGCAAACTTGTTTGGACACAAAAATTTACTTGAAAGTAAGTTTGACTTGCTATTAAGCTTCACCCATACATGCTGTGTGTATTTGTCCTGGGGTGTTAACTACCACTGTTGTCATCCTTTGCCGACAGTCATATAATTTTATGGGTGTTACATATACTTGAGGTGAAAACTCCTCAGGGTTGGGGCATTTGTTGGTCATTATCCTGGTGACATTATCGTGGCAATATTTATTTAGAAGTTAGAACCAATATGTGTTTCTGGCCTTTTCTTCAAATTTGTGTATCAACAATGAAATTGACATGGTTGGGAAAATTTGCAGGATGTTTTCTTTCCTTATTGGAAGTACTCTTGATCTGGCCGGTCAAACTTTTTTCAAGAGTCGGGTGGGCTATCTGTCTGTAATGTTTTCGTGTTGGGTGCAGATGCAGTTGTGATTGAAGATATGCAGTAGAAAGGTTAGATGGTAACACTTGATCTTGATTGCAAGCTAAAACCACTGGAACAATCCGTGTTTTTCTACTTTCGGATCTGTCTAGTCTATTTGTTTTTCCTATACGGATGAGAATGTCATCATACGCGTCAGTTATATACTATGTTGAAAGCGTTTTCTGTTTCACGTTGGAGCAAATAAAGAGAAAAGTGTCTTATATGTAATTTTTTGTGAATGTACTAGTCGGTTTTACTTGTGTGTTCATAATTTACAGTCATTAATTAAAATTCTTTGCCGTTAAGTTTTGGTATATCGGTTTTGCTAGTGGTACATTATCGTGTACTCACCCCCCTCACATGGGGTTGAGACCTGCTTGAATAAAAAAATATTTTATACAAGTGGGTCCCACCCCAATGTGAGGGGGTGTACACCCTTATGTACATTTTTGATGTACAAGTAGAATTATTCTTGGTATATAAGAGTTATTTTACGTATTTTGAGTTGATTCTTGTAGCTGTTGTGCATGCGTTCAGACTTCCCTTTTTATTGCTTCCCCTTTTGCTTGTTTAATTAAGAGTTTTGTTGACAGTTTCATGATGTGACACGTAATTTGGCCATTGATTTGAATGATGGCCAGATTTTTTACACATCATGTAATGTCAACCTAGATGTCCAAAAGAAGTTGACGAGGCCTTGCTCTTGTATTTGCTCGTCTAACCTCATTCCGTAGATTAACAAGATGTTAAACATATTTGATTGCTTTTCTCAAGATCGAGAGATTGGACACTAGAAATTCCACAAGATGAAATTAGAGAAGGTTGCACACTTGGAATTGAAGTATCGTCATTAGATTCATCTATGGTTTCAAAGAAATTTTATGTAGTTTTTCCTCGTCAGGTGGTTCATGTTCCATTGTAAAATCTGAAAAACCCAAATAAAAAAGAAAAATAAATAAATAACATAATTAAGAACCAATACTAATATTCACCAAAAATGTGATCAAGTAAAACAAAATCAGCTCAACTCAAGAAATCCCAATCGTTCAATATCAGTTAATAAATCTGAATTGTTCAATTCAATTGTCCAATGCTCATGGACCAAATTAGATGAACCATTGAAGAGCAAAAACCAGAAACTTGGAGATTTGGACTTTGCACTTTCGCGGGAAATCTGCAAAATTACCAACAGAACATACAAGTTTTTCAGCAAAAAAGGACATAATGTTCTAGTATTGAACAATCAGTTAATTTAAAACCCTAAGTAAAGCCAACAACTTGCGTTACTTTCCCCACTCAAAATCCTAGACGCGTGAAGAAACTGTTCTACGGTCATGTTTCAAGCACATCTGCTATTGAACATATTAAAATTTCCCATCTATTGTTTATTTAAAGAGAGGATAAATTAGTGATTTTACAATGTTTTAATAAAGAAAATAGATGATAAGGACCTTTTGTGCAATAAAGAGAAACAATAAGGACGTTTTGCACCAATTATTCATATTTGACAGAAGGTGGCAAAAATGACCAACACTGCAAAAAAGGTTGAAATGAGGGTACGATTGTCAAATTTGAAAAGATGTGAATTATCTGAGCAATTAGTATAAACGATGGGGAGGACATTTGTGCTAATTACCTTGAAAAATTGGCCTTTGAAATGCCCTCTTTTTAATATTTTCATCGTTATTATGTTCATTATTTAAGTGTTTTATAACCTCATCATACCTATAACTATTGCTCATCGACGTCAAATATTATCGAACATTTTTCAATAATATCTTGAAAATATCAATAAAAATGCAAGTGTCTGCAGTATGCTAACCTACAAAAAAGTAACGAAAAATATTTCTTAGAAAATAAAATATTTTCCTTGTTTTGAAGAAAATAAAAATCTACTCTCCCCAAATAAAATATTTTCCTTAAAAACAAAGAAAACTAGCCATATTTTCAAAAGTTGGCAAATATTTTCAATGGAAAGAAAAAATATTAATCAAACATTTCAAAGTATGAATTTAGGTGAAAATTTGATATTTTCCATGAAAAATAATTACAATCAAACACACTCTTAAAAGTACTTTTCATTGGATTATTAGCACAAAATGTCCTTACGTTTGAAGTTCATTGTGCAAAACGTCCTCACTTTTCATTTTTTTTTATTTTCATCCCTATTTACACATTTCATTGCGAAAAATCATCATTTTCATCCATTTTTACCCTCCTATTTAAATAAAACAAAGAGAAAAGGAAAGAAAAAAATAAAGAATTAATTGTAACAATAATCCTAAATTTTTCAAAAAGTTACAAATGGGTCCAAATAAATAATTAAAAATTAAAACTGTCGTGTGATCGTTAGATATTGAACCAGCAGCTTCGGCGACAAACCACTATTGGAGAATTGCGAGGGAATAGAAGCATTTTTTCATTCGGAGAGATCTGGAACATCCTTGAGAAGATATTGGGAAAATGTACAAAATTAAATTTTTAAAAGAGATAGAATTGTATATGTGTGTGTAGAGAGAGAGAGAGAGAGAGAGGGGGTTGCGAGATTGAAGCAATAGGAATAAACTACACATTATGCACATAGAAAGGACAGATTTTTAGAACAAAGCAATCAAAAATCAACAAGAAATCAATCCGGCAAGTGTTTCGAGATGTTATTTGTCGAGCAAAACCATGGGAAATTCTTGTCGTTGTCACTCTTAGTGGCGTCGAAAAATCCTCATTGCTAGAAATTCTAGCCGAAAAAATTACACAACAATCTGCATCTAGTGGCAGCAATGAGCCGAGCCGACCATCTACCCACGAGCTCGGCTCGTCAAAGTGACAAGCTGCGCTCAAGCTTGTTCGAGCACAAGCCTAGCCCACTAACTCTAGTGGCAGCAATGAGCCGAGCCGACCATCTACCCACGAGCTCGGCTCGTCAAAGTGACAAGCTGCGCTCAAGCTTGTTCGAGCACGAGCCTAGCCCACTAACTCGAGTTTTTTTTCTTAATTTTTTTTTTTCTTTTTTGTTCACATTTTTTATGAGGTTCGTGGACTCGTAGGCACGCAACCTCAGCGAGTCGAGCCGTCCATGGGCTGAGTTTGGACAGGCGAACTGATGAGCTACTAGGCCCTTTGCTACACATATCTGCATCCATTTATGTTGATCGAAACCCAATTGAAAAGAGGGAAAAAATTAAAAATAAGGTGTTTGAAGTTTGCAATTCAAAAGTCAGGTTTATAGTTTAATAATTCAAAAATCTGGTT
>CAIGRF010279549.1:25760-35799 GCA_903798235.1 Fraxinus ornus
GAGTTGTGATACAAGTACAGGGGCCATTTCACAGGCCCCTACCAGGTGAGATACATGGGGAGGGGAGCCGATTTTTTGCATTTTAATACATTGGGGTGGGGCCCCTCATACAGTGAGGGGCCTGTAAGGGCCTGTGAAAAAAAAGCCCCTGTACTCGGGGCTTTGCTCTTCTCTAAATAAATAGCAAAAATTGAAGAGACCCAAAGCATTAGCATTCAAGTGTGGCTTGGGGCAAAAAATGGTTCGGACCTTTTTAGTCCAAACCAAAGCTTGATCGAAAAATTGAGGCTTGGCTCAAGCTCAAGCCTTGTCGACTTGAGCCGACTCTTTTTTTTTTTTTTTATAAAGATGGGCGACATGCCCGAGCTAGCCTTTGTGGCTCGACAAACCACACGAGTCAGCTCGATCCTACATTCGGAAAAGAGATTTGGCTCGAACCCTAGCTCGATTTGAGCGGTGAGTTGAGCCAAGCCAGCGAATGACATTCCTAGTTAACACTAGTTCTGTCTATTCCCAATTTCCTTCCTCTTCCATTTTTTTCCCTTTTTTTGGGGCAAAAAGTCGATTCTCTCCATCAATGATGTAGGGCCACTAGTATTTTTTTAATGTATTGTGACGCGCACAGAATGACACCAAAGAAACAAAACAAATTGGGGCCTTGTGTTGTAAAATCTATTTTGCCCTTTATTTGAAATTCATATCTCGGAAGAATATTTTATTTTTTCAATAATACATTTTTATTTTTACTAATATTATTTATCATTTGAAAATAAGAAATGACACTATTCCACGTCCGGCGGAGTATAGCAATATCAAAACTTATGGAAAGTCTGATGGTGTAGTTGATGCGAATCATTGATCAGGTAATTCTCACTCTCTTAGTAAGTGATGAAGATAATGATGCAGTTTACTCAAATGCACAATATGCTCTCCAAATTGGAACTAAGAATTATGTAGTGTGAGAAAATATATCATCATTTGAAAAATATACACAATAAAAGGGAGTCGAAGCCGGAGCATTAAGTTTGAAATTTCAGGCACAAAAATACAAGCATATAATTATTATGCATTTTAAAATCAACAGCAATTATACAACAGAGAGTTTAATATTTTATGCTCTTGTATCTGGTGTAATATGTAAGCTAAAGAAAATGGGAATGCAAAATGCCTACACAATGAAAAGCAAAACTACAAAAACCAGTAAACACAAATTTAAGAAAACATTATGTACCAATGTGTCCCTATTGAGAGACTTCACATGCAATGAGATGTTCGTCTATTGTCTCGACTTCCCAATCCTAACGGCTGAGCTTGCATTCGTTAATAAGTGAGTGACTGATTATCGTGAGCCTCGTCTGAAGAATACTGTCCTTTGGAAAGACAAAATGAAAATCTTCTCTTTATCAAAGACTCCATTAACATTCCTCATCGGCAACATGCCAATATACTGCCTTCCACTTAGAAAAAGACCACAGAATCGTCAGAAAAAAAGTTGTGTAAACTTGCACTGAATACCAATAGATACGTATACATATTTTTACGCTGTCAGAAAATTACAGAGAAATAAATCAAGCAGATTTGATCCAAAAGCTCCACGAGGGAAGAGGAATGTTCTTGAAAGGATGCCAAAAAAGCACAGTTATTACTAACACAAATTAAATGGTAATGAACACGAAAATTCACAATTGGAAAGGTTTTTCCTCACGGCCGACATTTTGAAAATATGGGAATTTAATAGAAGAGCAGATTTGAACGCAGTACCTGGACAAGGCTCTACAGCCACCATCAGAAGTTTTCAGCAAATAGAAGCTCAATGATAGTTTGTGCTTTGGCAACTGTAAGCACAAAAGTACCAATTCATAAACTTCAAACGAATGCAAAGCTTTATTTTTCATATGTACGAGTGATTTTTCATCATTTCAACCAATGGATGGAACTGTCTCTTAATGTGATCCAAACTGCAGCATAACGGAGGCTCTTAAAGAATATACAACGGCAGACAAAGTATGTGGCCAAGTTTAATGTACAAGCACCTTGTTCTCTTGATTTCAATTTGGCTGCATAAAATACAGCTGTGAATTGATGCCTCTTTAAGCATCTAGTCACTAATTCACAATCTAACCAGGGATTGCCCCACCAGAATACATTGATCATCAGGAGCACAGAGCAATAAATTTCTCCAAATGAAACCAAACCAAACAAATCAAGCACAACTCGGAGCTTCCAAATTATTCATTTGACAGCTGAAGTAAGCCACGCATCTGAAGATAGGGATTCTCCAACAGCTTTTCATTGTTACTCTGTAAAGAGATTCATAAACCTTAAGCACTTGTTTGAAATCTTGACGATCATAAAACGAAAGGGTTCAATGTTACTACACATGTTATAGAGAGGAACGACCAATATGATCTCCTTACCATAAACAAATGAAATAAGTTGATAGATCAAACGAGTGATGGAATAATTTCATAAACAATAAAACGAAAACCTATCTTTTTCATTGCTCTTCTTGAGTATGGATTCTTGTATTTGCAATTTACAAGACTAAAAGGTAATATGACAGTTGGTTCCATTTTCACTTTCAAGAAACTGACGAAATAGTCAAACAAAGATAAAAAAACCAACATCTCTGCCTGTCCAGTATGTGCTGCTGCCAACTTTCGTACAGGTGAGTAAAACAAATCAGTTTTCATATTCAGATATGTTATTTTGTATTTTCTTGAATATTTCTACCCAAATATACAAAACAATGTATAAAGATTATGCTCCACTAACTGTAGACAACATTGATTGTGCATTCAAGGATTTGAAGTGAAGAAAATGAAGCAAGAAAGGAGTCCATTATGACTGTAGCTTAAGAAATCAGGTTCACAACTTAAAGTAACCTGGCATGACTGAGTGACTTAGAAAACTCAGACTTTGGCAAGCTAATGCAATCAGTCATAGCTGGACGAGTTCTAAATAAGGTCATCAGAAACCTGATAATCTTGGCAGAGGTCATGTTGCAAAAATGGTAGACCTGATGCATTGGCAACAGAGAATGCAAAATCCCTCGTGTGATCAATATAATCTACCTCGTTTTCAACTCAGCTAGGTCACCCAGTCAGAGGACAAATGATGCAGCATAAACTTTTGAGTTTCCCATTCTGAATATTCTACTGTTCATTTTGTTTACTCTCTGGTGGCGTCGTATTTAAAAGATACTACTACCTAGTACCGGAAATCACAAATGGTGTTCCTACACTCAATAAAGTAACAATCTAGGAAGCACCGACAACCCTTCCGGTGCTGTTGAGCACATGTCATGATACCAACGCAAGTCTAAAACACCATGTGGTATCTCCAATTTAATATTTGGCTACATATAGTTGGACAAGTCGATGACACATTGCCGATAATCCGATAATCGCATGTCACCTACAAGCAAATTACTTTTGGTTTTGTATAGTTGGACATGTCGCCAACATATTGCCGACACGCTAGGATATACATGTCACCAACATAGGTCAATGATGCCAAGTGGCATGCTCAAATTATTTTTTATTTTGTAGAGTTAGAAATGTCACTGATACATTGCCAACAAGCTGGTAGATAAATCGTGTGGGACATTGACACGTCGCCAACATATGTCAATGATGCCAGGTGGCGAATTCACATTATTATTTTTATTTTGTAGAGTAAGACATCTCACCGATATATTGCCAACACGCTGAAAGATATATTGTTGACACACCAGAATTCACAAAAATAAATTTACTTCACAATATGAAAATAAAATAAAAATCAATGTGTCGAGGACACATCTATACTTATTGAAAAATTGCATGTAGGTGTGTTTATGTCAGTGTTGGTGCTTCCTACATAGGCATTTTTCCTTTGTGAAGTGAGGCGTAAGACTTGTGAACAAAAAATTAGCAAAAAAAGTACAAAAATAAACTTATACTATATAAAATTCTAATAGAAACTTAAGAGTACCAATGCAATCAAGTCTCCACCGGAGCGATGTCTCCTTCGCCGAAGGAGCAGTCATTGGAATGAAGCAATTCTAGGGTTGTAGTGTTGTTTTACGTGTTCTGTGTGTTTGAAGAACTTGTGACGTATTTTTATCTATGACGTCTAATATATAACCAAAGAAATTAATTGGGTTTTGATATATAATGGATTTCAAAAGATAATTTGTGGCAGATATTCAATGAACTTTGGTAAGATTTTATTAAAACTTAGTAGATTCCCAATGCTATTTTAATATATATTGGATTTCCAATGAAGTCAGCCAATGTGAGACGAGAACTTTAAAAAAAATAAAAATAAAAATAAAAAAATTAGTTCCCAAGATATCTAAGGAGAGTCGCATGCCTCACTCACTTTGAGGTGTGCACCTCCTCAACCACTAAAGGCATAAACCTCATTTTTCCCCTTAAATATTTGCGCCTCAGACTGAGGCGAGCTCCAATCACACCTTTTTAAACTATGTTCCTAAGTAACAACAGTTTTCCAGAAACGCCGTGTATTCTTCAGATGAAATATCAAATAAGAATGCACCTGCTGAGCTCTTGAAACAAGGCTATGAAGCATCTGTTGATAATTTTCTGGCTCCTCTGTCATCATTCTCTGCCAAAAATACAATAGCTTGAACATTTCATACCTCGAGGTAAGCAAAAGAGATCAAACACTTGCCTTCAAAAGAAAGGTAGAAGAGTAGTATGCCACTCTTGCGTCTGTATCATCCAACAACTCCCTGCCGAATATCCATTGATGTAAAACTCCTTCATAAACATATACAAGGATGACTTCCATGTACAAGAGTTATTAAATTAAACTACAAAGTTACCTGAAGAACTCTTCACCACCAACATCTGTAAAAGCAGCAGGGTCTGCTGTACATTTACCAATTAAGAGTAAGAGAAGGGTAGCCCGTATATCTGACGTGGCACCTGGTATATTCCCTCTTCCTTTGCTACCAACAGAGACGCCCAATGCAATATTGTCTGTTGCAGCTCCAGCAAGTTGGATCAGAGGCCAGTAAAATAAAGCAGCAGGAATGCGCGCAACCAATTGCATTGGTACAATTGCTTGTCCATTAAGCAGCAGTGCTGCCATGGATGCAGTACCACGGATTTTAGGATTTAAACTTTTGCCAATTTTGCTGTCAGAATCCCCCATGGATTCTTCCCGACCAAGGTTCTCTTTTTGAGAGAGAGATTCTGCTCCTGCCTTGTTCCATTCTGAACTACTAGAATCATTAATCTGTGTGTCCCCGAACAGCATCGCAGTTGTAGGGACTACTTTCAAGCACAATTGTGAAAATAGAATATCACACATCTGCTCAAATACATCAAGAAAGATAATTATGTAAGGTTATAAAAGAGAGAAAAATATGATTCAGACATGCATGCAGCACACATACGCATATATAAAAAATCAAATGTCAGCATATAAGAGAATCAAGCAAATAAATGAACACTATATATTGGCTTGCAACTGCTCTTTTTCTCTTTTTTTTCCTTTTTGTTCCTCTGAAGAGTATTGGGAAGAGCACCATGAGTTTCACTGATTGTGATTTTCCTTTTCAAAGTTATGATGAAACCATGGAAGATTCTGACCACAACATCTAATTCACAAAATCGAAGCTCAAGTTAGCAATTAAAAAGATGTGCCACTAGGAAAGGCATTTTAACACTTTGGTGCAACAATCCACCCAACAAAAGACTGTTCAGCCATTTTACATGACAATAGGGGGGAGAAGGCCCAAGTTCCGCCAGGCATCAAAATACTTTTGTTGCCACCACTGCAAAAATATTTGGGCAATCATCAATATGCTACTAAAAAAATTTAATTATTACGCTTTTCAGGAAAAGAGGTATTTAGAATATATTTTGAACATCCAAACGGTCAATGCAGAGATTATGGACAGCAGATACTGATAAATGTGACCTTTATCTGCTTCAGTGTTATGCCAATCACAATAATGTAAATGCATCATTAGGCCAAAACAGGTAGCATCCAAATGGTAGCTCTAGTTGTGAAAAGAACAGTAACTTTGAAACACTTACAGACTGTTACAAAAGGTTCGAGATGAATCAGGTAACAACATTACCTTCAAAATATTCATACGATCAGTCTCGTTTCTTTGGGCCATCAAGGATAAGGCATTACTCATGATGTTTATCACAGCATTTGCTTTTTCAAGACGACTCTTGGCGTGCATGTGGCCTGCAGCTTCACTTCTGATAACATGTTGAACTTCACTCTCATCTAACAGAAATTTGCATCGCATGAGCAGCCTCTCTAGAACAAATAGAAAGCCCCATCTGATAAGATTGTTTCTTGACTTTAGAAGCCCACACATAAGCCAAATGGGTAAAGGAACACCTAAAGAAGCTGAATAATCATTAACACCAGCAATTTTGATTTTTTGCTCCAAGGTTTGTATGCTCAACCACAGGCTCTCATCCCCTTCATCACTTATTTCAGCAATGAGCAAATTTCCTAACCAGAGATACCCATTGTGCCGATAAGCAGATCGTTCAGAATGAAGAAGAGAATGTAAAGTGGCCCAAGAGAGCTTTGCTTTGATGCCAACACTGTTTCTGTGAACTTCATCAATGCTTTCTAAAGACTTGTATGATTGGGTTATTTGAACCATTTGGGTAAATTCTCTGTCTAGATGAGTAAATGATCTCATGAGCATATCAAACTTCTCTACCATACTCTGCAAGAGCTGCAAGAGAAAACACAATTCGAATACAATTAAAGGTCGTGCAATTCCTCTTTTGGATGCATATGTGGCTACAAACATGTATGTGTGTGTTCACGTGAGGAAATGGGCCAGAAAAAAGTAAAACCAAACAAATCCACCTTCAAAACAAACTATTAGAAAGAAAATAAAGCAGTACAATTTAACTATAAATGCCATTCCTTAGGTTTAAAGAAGCAGCAGCAAAAGTGAGAAAACAAGTAAATAAAATCAGACAGATAGCGAACGAAATTAGACTCCACATATGCATAGACACGCAATTGCCTGAAGTCCACTAATAAAGATGAGACAGCAAAGAGTAAATACAATCAACTTGAAATGCAGAACAAGGTTATATTCAGACATAAAGAGCACATCAAGGTCAAATGTCATGGTTAACCATAAGGCTGATATGTGGCCACCATTAGAGGGAAGAACCTATACACGAAGATCACAAGAAAGCAAATATGTTGAGTAAGTGCAAGACTACTTTCATTCTAGTTCCATGTCCTGAAACCAACAGATTCTACGCGCCATTTCAAGGTACAGATTTTAAATTGAAGTTATTCTATGTTTTTCTTTTACGGTATTCTACCCATATTTCCCATAGTAAATGCATGGGGAAAATCCTGAGAGGTAACAGACCACAGGCATTACAGTCCCTATCTGAAAAAACACCGAATATCATGAAGAAATTGACACTAAAACAAAAATGCATACAACCGTTGAGTACTGTATGGATATATGAAATCAATTATAAATTTGGATATCTTCCCTAGTTTTTGCTCACAAGCTAAAAAGAAATATTAAGCTCTTGTTCATGCAGATGAAAATGTTAAAGACATGGAACATTACTGTAATAAGCCGATCATTATTAGGATATCTGGACAATGCTGTAGAAATTGATCTCCTCAATAGCTCCACCATGCCTTCAACTCCTAACTTGACAGATAAATGCAGAGCTTCAGGTGCATCTGCAAGCATGAGCAAGGTAGCAATAGGTTGAACCTCATCGTCACTGTACTCGGACACTCCAGAAGCTATACATGTCTCATTTATCTTATGCAATAAATAATCAAAAAGAACCAAATATAGATTTCTCCGTTCTTCTCTTGAGTTTGAAAGTGCCAACTGCATTTATAAAATCATAACTTGTAAATTCAGAAATATATACAGATGTGCTGTCACTGAATTGCTATCAAATGAAATTCTGTTTGCATATAGAAAAACTTAAATGATTGAGAGCAGAAATTACCAACCCCACAACTTGAGGTTAGTACCAGTCTTTTGATTTAGGACCATAGTAGAGTCTGAAAACATACACTAATGCGTATATGATCATTTAGATCAAACAGGACAATGTTATCATTCACCAAGAACATTTTCATGTTTTGAAGGTCACTGTAACTAATCTGCAGAAAAGTGATTTCAAACACAGGAAACTTACATTTCCATCAACAAAAAATTCATTGAAGATAAAAATACATAAATGGAGCCTACCGACTTCAAAAACACAAAGTAATAACTGAACCACCACAGCAACTCAGCTCAATGCTTTCAGAAGTAACAGGTTTAATAATAATATTGGTATGATAAAATATATTGACAGCATCAAGTGCAAGCATCAGCGATGCAAAGACTATTAGACTGAAATATTATGGTGTAAATAAAAAGAAATATACACATATAAAACATTCTTTGTCATCTATTAAATGCTTGTGGTTTGTCGATGTTTAATTCAGGGAATAATTTTTTATAATGTCAATAGAAATGCATCACTGAGTAAAGCAGGACTTCCGGAAGTCTTCCTTTTGGGGTTTTGTAAGTATAAGAAGATATTTATCTCTTTTATATACCTGATCTATTCAGATAACAGAAACTCACTATAATGTAATGTCATCAGTTCATCCCATCTACTGATCCAAGGGCCTCCACCTACACTCTAAACATTAACTGGTTTCAGTTCAGAGCTACTAAGCTATGAATCCAAAGCAAATGTGCAACTACTCGAGGTCATTCGATCTAACTAAAACTAAACTAGAACTATGATAGGAATGTAGCAGAAGAAAAAAGATAAAGATCCCTATGCAACTTGAACACCGTAGTTAATAATAGAAATTCTTCATTGTTTTAGATTATAGATTCAAATATAAAGGCCAGAGAGTGAGTGACGTGGAAAGAGGAAAGGCCTCGAGAGAGTACACTTGAGAAAAGAAGGTTGAATTAAGAGAAATAAACAAATTATATTCCTCGTCCTACCATGTGATCCATATAAATGGATTGCTACAGTTCAAAATTATGATAAAAAGAAACGATCAGAAGAGAAAACTGAAAAATAGCAGGATGGAGTTAAACAAGGAAACAGATCATTCTAGAACATGCAATCATACTTCTACTTATGTTCTATATCGTTCAACCACATCATTTAAAGTATTAAGCATTTAGAGACGAGACAATTTTATTTATTTAATTAAACTTTATCTTCAACACCTCCCATGATTTAATTGGCTTCCATAAATGAGTGGTGGCGAGACTTGAGATCAACTTTCTGAATCACTTCTGGAGAAGAGAACCTACTCCCATACTAGCTTCTGTAGAATTTGTTGGGCTCCCATACAGTCATACCATTATTACAATCACATTGGCCAGAACCCTTAAAACTGGCTTGTAAGGACAGGGTGCCCGATTAACTTATAAATTCAAAGCCAAAGTTTAATCCAGTGACGAGGAATAGAGTTGTTACAATTCACTTTTCTTTTTGGAATTAACGTCCATGGCAACCCACATTTCTAGCCTGCAACTTCACGAAACCGGTAGAAGACTCTAAATAATTGGGTTCGGGGAGGTCATTTGTTTTGGATTTAATATGGTTGGTGCCCCTGCCTTTTCAGGCCAAGAAGATGTGCTGATGATTTCCATTCCTTACCTAAAAGGTCAGCCTTCTTCGGAAATCAGAACCTGCCAATCATAGGTTGGCCATCCATGGCAAGGACCATCCTTCAAGGGATGCCTGCTCTGGTACGACGTTGAACTAGCTGATCTAAAATATTAAGTTGTCCGAGAAGGAATGAATTTATTTACTTCAACTGTCTTCAAACAATTGTAAGGGTTTGAAATTTCAAGTCATGGTGGCAGTGCAATATGAAATATAACATAACTCTGTTGGATCTGACCATGTTCCGTAGAAGACTTCCAAAAACTAGGTCTTTATGAAATTACTTTCTTCTGGTCAAAGTTTATATTATAGAAGAATTCTTTTATTTATTTATTTATTTTTTTCTGGGTTGGGGGGGGGGGGGGGGG
>CAIGRF010279549.1:41742-59640 GCA_903798235.1 Fraxinus ornus
ATTACTGATGGATTGTTTTGGGAAAGTGGATTAGATTGGATGGCACATAATTAAGGAACAAAAAGAAACTAAGTTTTTGTTCATTTTGGTGTGCAGGCCAATCTAGCACAGTATACCAAACATTCGTTAGGCACCCACAAGTTCTTGTCATGGTTTAATAGTTAGGCTGTTAGAGCATCTATAAGAGACTCTTTAAATATGAGATACTCTCTATTTTAAAAAATTAACATTTAAAATTATGCTCCAAGAGACTCTTTAAATTAACATTTTAATTTAGAGAGTGGGTTTGGCTCTCCAAATTTGGAGAGTCGAACTCACTCTCTATAACTAAATACATTCAAACTGTTTCAATTTTCAATGTAGGAAAACAATAAAATAATCTATAAAAAGCTACTTAAAATAAAAGATAAAAAAAATAATAATAAATATTTTTTGGGAGTAGTAAAATTAAGTATTAAATATAAAGAGTTTGTTGGAGTACTTCAAACTTTTAACTCTCTAAATTTTTAGATGCTCTCCAAATGATAGAATATGTTCTTTAAAAATAGAGAGTCTCTTGGAGATGCTCTTAAGGGATTAGGGTATTCTGGGTAGACTGCAAAATAAGTGTGGCATGAACTCATCATAAAAAGGAGGGGGGAATTCTATTTTCATTTTGGCAGAAATTAGGGTGAAAATGGGGGAGCCTCAGCATCACGGAAGCTGGCCATTTGCCTGTAACTGCTTTCGTTTCAGTATACCAATTTCATAGTTTACATTGAATATTATTCCATTCCATTTACAGCAATATATCACACTTGATTCCATTTCATTACCATACAAACATATAAACACATCAGAGTCAAACCAACAAGCACCTGACATTTCCCAATATCTTGATCCAGCTAAATAAATAAATAAATTTAGGTAACGTAACAAGAGCCCTAAATTTATTGCACATCAAAGTAATTCACTGACATGAGATTAGATAGACTCAATCCTATTAAGCATGCAACGCATCCAACAAAGTAGAAGTATTTTCTTTGCAGTTGAAAGTCATATGGAGTAAGTAGTTCCTATTTTGCCTTTTTGACAAAAATATTATGACTCTTTCATAACGAGTTAGAACATCATTTCACATAAACAAATCATAAAAGGTAACAAATGCCATGCATTCTCAGGCACCAGATAGAGAAAATATAACCACAGAAATAAGATGTCGTAGCCCTAACAGAGACAGGCAAACCACGAACTTGTGTACAAATAATTAAGCAAGAAGAATGTACCAAATTTGATTGGGCCCTGGTTTAGACCGTTTCAGTGCTGTTATTGCTCTTAAATGTGCGCGAGCGGAAGCAGAATTGGTAACGGTTGTGAGCAATGATGGCTGCAGTAGCTGATCAAGATAAGGCATATCTGCACTTCCAAAAAACTTCCAAGCTTCACCCTTCATTTTGGGGTCCATATCCCCTACAAGAAGAGCTGCTGCGCCTACTTCTAGGAAATTATGAGTACGTAGATCTTGGAGATTCAGAATGTGCTCCCTGTAAGTGGGTATTTTAGAAAGAATGGAAACACTGAATCAATTAATGTAACTGGGTGAATAACAGAAGATTTCTAACAGACGAAAATAATACCTTTTAGGCAAGATAATTGACGATTTCTGGTCTCCAAACCAGCGCCATCTGAAAACATCAAGAGCTAAGAACTCTTGATCTGCCTTTTCATCAACTTCTTCAGCAATTGGAGAGTCTGAAACAGATGTAATAGATGTCTCTTTGCTCTCCAAAGCATCCTTGCTATTTACAGGGCTGAATTGTGAATTGAATGATCTGCCTAATATGGAAGACAATGTTGGAAGTGATTGCCTTGATGCAGGAGGGACTCCAGCAAAAACTGCTGATTGAAACGATCGCTTTGGTATGTACTGAGCCACTAGAGAACGAACATAATTTAAGGATTTCACAGGTGCTCCAGATGCAAAACTTGACACAGGCAGAGGAGATACATTTGTAGAGGGTATTGGCATCCCAGATTGTTGACTCAAAGAACGAGTCCATGGAGCCACTTTACTGTTAATGCTCACATCGCACTCAGCAATTATGCTTACACAAAATCGATCAATCTGTAGCAAAGTTTCCTCGCTGGGTTTATATCTGCAATTATAAGCGGAGTTGGAAATGAGTTCATTAACCAAATTAAATTCAAGAGTGTAAAGTCGAACTTTTCTGGAGCACAGAAGCAGCGGTAGCTCTTTTTGGAACATTTCCTTGCCTAAGATTGAACTTTTTCTAGAGCCTAAAGCGTTACATGAGACTTTCTAGAACTCTCCTTTTAGCCCCTGTTTGAGCCACATTAAAATTTTCATTCTTATTCTTCCAATCATTTTCAACCACACATTTTTCAATAAAATAATATTTTCCATCACATCAATAAATTTTCCTTCTTTTTCAACCACACATTCTCCATCAATCTACTATTCCAAAATACATTCTTTCAAAATTATGTGGCTCAAACACACCCTCAATATTTATTCAGACATGGAAAATCTTTTCCTTCAAATTGGCCCAGGTTACCCTTCATTCTCTTGATTAGATAACTAGTCCATGCAGCAGTTGTTTTTCATTAAAAGAATCTTTTTCTCAGAAAGAAATTGAAGATATTATGAATCAGTACCGAGTGACTATATCCGAACAGTCCTCAAAACTTTATAGATTACAAACCAATAGATACCCTCCAACTTTGTACTGCATATGTCAAAGAAACACCGTTCTGACAGAAGTTCACCATAAAACTACGCTTCAAGCCCATAACAAAAAAGATTACTGCAAATCCCTACTTCAGTCCACTGTTCAAACACTTAAAGGCACTACAATGTCCATTTATGGAGCCTTTTTCCCCGGGCAACATCAGATTCAAAAATTGAACGGTCAATTTGTGCAACTCTATAACACTTGTCACCATTATCAAGATCATGTTTACTGGAATCAATGCAATCACTTGATTTACTCCAATGTTATCATTCCCCTGTACAACTCTAGCATCTACTGTACATTGCCAAAATGCTTGTTTGTATCAGAACTTCAATTATATACATGTCCATTCAATAACTAGAAAGAATCTTTCCCACTCAAACAGTAACCTATAATATTATATTGAGGGGAAAGAGCTTCAAGTAAGTGATTCTATTTCTTCAGTATGTTTCTTATGGAAAATTTTAATTGGCGTACATGTGGCAGTTTCCACGTTCTTCACATCCCAATTTTCTTTCCTCCCATCTTATCCCTCCCTGTTCTCTCCCTCCCCTTCCCAGGAGATGTGCTATCACCTTTTATCCAATTATAATTTTGAATAAATTCAATAACACCGCAATTGAATAATTTAAACCTAAAGAAAAAGTTCACTAAATTAGAAAATCTAATTGATGTTTCTTTAACGAGTAGCAACGCAATTTGATGAAATTTTTATTTACTGAACAATCCTATTTCCCAAATAAGAAAATATAAAACATTTTAAAATTAAGCATGTGCATAGATCAGACCATGACTAGTAGTTTTATATCTATAGTACCGATGTTGTTGAAATGAGCATGTGCAATACCCAACACATGTTTGTCATGTTGAGACAGTGCTGATCACAGTCAACAGCTGTTCAGATAGCTTGGCATGTCAAAATATAAAAAGAAAAGGATGAGGACACTGGCATTGGACCTGGTACAAGGAACTACCCACTCTGTCTGGAAAAATGTAGGGTATTTATAAGATCTCATAAAAGTTTTGGGTGTTGAACATAGAGGGAAAGTAGAACATTGCACAGTTTTAAGGAAATTAAAATCAGAAATATTTTAAGTGAAGTTTTATGTTTTGCATTTTATTTCTCGACATACCCATAACATACATACATACATGTGTGTGTGTGTAATAGTTGTGTCCCAACTGTCCTTTTATCAAGAATGGTTGTGTTTTTGTATCTATATGTCCAGTTCCATGTCCAAACTGTGTCCAGGTCCATGATCATAGAATTTTAAATTCTACATATTAAGGGGCTGTTCTCTTTGACGTTTTCGGACCGTTTTCTGTTTTCGATTTTCGAAAACAATGAAAACGCGTTCACTTTCCTATTTTCGAAATTTTTGAAAACGAAAAAATTTTTTCTACACAAAACGAAGAAAACATCGTTTTGGACGTTTTCAAGCCAAACCCACGAAAACAACCCAAAACACGGGAAAGAGCTCAAAAATGCCACTGTTCCTTCTTCTGCCAAAACAATGGAGGAGCCACTTTCCAACCTTCTAAACTCCAATCATCCTCCACCACCACCACCGGATTTGCATACCATTGTGAAGCCATTGATCCCTTCTTCAATAACCACACAAATCACTACCCAAACATATGCTAAAATCAATCAAAAATCATCCTCCAAAATTGAACGGCCATAACTGCTTCTGCCGAAACCTCCAACCACCACAACCAGAAACCCCCACCACCACAGCCAAAATCGTCACCCCAGAAATACCCCCCACCACCCAAAAGACCACCACCGCCCAACACAAAATAGTGACCCAACCATAGCAAAATCGCCACCAGAATCGCGACCCAACCACAGCCACCGCCTGCACCCACCACAGCCAAGTTGCGTCGCAACCCAACCACTGCATAGCACGCACCCAACCAACCACAGCATCAAAGAACGAAAAAATTAAAGAGGAAGAAGGAAGGAGATCGCAGGGAGCCCCCAAACCCAAACCACCACCACTACGCCGTTCGCGAGGAGATCGCCGGGAGCGCCGGCGATCGCAAGGAGAGGACAGAGTATAGCGCTCCTGGCAATCAAAGGGAGAGGACAGAGAGCGAGAGGTGACACCCAAAATGAAATGGAAATGAAGAGAAAGAGAACACGTTTTGGTTTTGTTTATTTTCGAAAACAATATTTCAAAATGCCAAAAAGAACACATTTTCAACAATTTCAAAATAGACAGTCAAAACACAAAACTCAAAATGATTTGAAAACTCAAAATACAAAACTGAAACACGAAGAGAACGGCCCCTAAATTTTCCAATTGTACCTTTGAATTTGTGTCAAAAGTCACAATAACCAGATGATACTGGTATCAATGAGCACACTATAAATATTGAGAGCGCAAGCACTGTTTCAAATCACATGTACTCTATTGGTCTACACAAGATGTTAAATGAAGATACTGATCTTAAATATGGGACGAACGCACCTTAAAAGATATCGTTTCAAAAGTGCCACGCACCTTGCTACTACCGCTGGACTGGTTCAAACAAAGAGAAATTAAAGTTTGACAGTATACCATGTACAAAAATATTCAAGGGATATTGCTCAAAAACTCAAAAAAGAACTAACCAAACAAAACTTCAACCAAGGCAAAAAAAGGGTATTTAGCCCCTGTTTGGTGCACATTTTTGCTCCAATAATGCATTTTTATGTTGATGTGATGGGGAATATGTGGTTGAAAAAAAAGGAAAAATTATTGAAGTGATGGAAAATATTTTTTTATTGAATAACGTGTGGTTGAAAATGAGTAGAAGAATGAAAATGAAAATTTTAATGTGGCTCAAACAAGTCTTTAGATATTAAGGTCATGTTTGAGCCCTGTTTTTGGGGGAAAATATGTTTAGAAATAGTGATTTTTTTTGGAGAATGTGTAGCAAAAAAATAGGAAAAAAGTTTTGGATTTAAGTGAAATAATTTTGTGGGAGAATGTGTGGCTGAAAATGAGATTTAAAAAAATGAATTTTTGAAAAAATAGAGGTCAAACATAAGTTATATGCAATCTATGACAGCGTTTGTAGCTAATCTTAATACAAGTAACTTTTTGTTTCCAAATGCTTTTGATTAACTTAGTTTTAAGCAAAACAAGATACTTATTTGAAAGTAACTCTTAGCTTACTGTCAAAATAAGTGACTTATCATACTTTAAACAATAAAAAATTTGTTTATTTTTAGAACTCACTTATTTACTTATAAGTAAACTTTTTAATCTTAGCCAAACATGCTCCATAGACAAAATCTGACAATGAAGGGAAATAATTTTAGCAGCAAAGAAGAATATTTTTCATGGTCTAATAGACAGCTTTATTATCATCATACATGAGTGAAAGTTCTTGAAATTCATATGTAGCCGGTAAAAATTCTACAATGTTTCTCAAAAGTCAAAACTATGGTGAATTGTGTGAATAAAATGAGCTTTACTGTTTTAGCGCAAAAATTTATCTCAGCAAAACCTTCCGTACATATTTTCACGACAATGAACCAAGATACAATGTAAATTAGCGTCAATTGGAGCTCAAAAAAGCCATATGCATGAGTTGGCACAAGGCAAGGAACTTAGTGCCTCTTTCGGAATTACATTCCCGAGTTAACTTTATAGGGACCAGTAAAGTGAAATGATGCATGATTGGAAACATCAGCAAAAGAATCGTAAATAATTAAAGTGTAATTGTGGAGTAAAAGAGAAGATACTGGTAAGTCACTATCTAAAAGCAATAATGGTGTTGGTATAATAATGGATTGTTAAAGGCATGTGCAGTATGCGTACCTTCTTTCCCTCTCTGCAAGTGTGTGATCTAGAATGACACTGTATGCCAAGTCGATTGTTGACGGCATTGCCAGATAATCCTGCCATTAAGAAAGCGATGTAAATCATCCAATGTGGTAACCTCTCTCTCTCTCTCTCTGTCTGTGACTAGAATGCAGCTCTTTTGAATTATAAGCAACAACGTGTCATACACATTGATAGGACGCCTATCATGGATTAGAACTGAAGAATTCAATATGAAGTGTTAAGACTCTATTTAAAATGGACATGGGGAAAGACATTTTTCCATAATAGTTATAATCAACTTTTAAATCAAATTATAGAGAATTCAGTTACCATTTTTCCATTAAAAAATTAGATGTCCACTGCATTTCAAGTCAAAAATAAAAACTCATGACAAGTTGATAAAGCACCAAATTGGTTTCACATATTTACTTCGCCATTTCTAAGATCATTAGATAAACTTTGGGGCATTATTACTTTGTAAAGATAGCATAGCGCGCCAATTTACTACAGTTTCAAATTCAAAAAACTATCTCGTTTTCTCTGTTGTCCTTCTGGCGGGAGATGGGTGTCCAGCAAGCATGAATAGAAAACACAGCCCCACAATAAATGGAATTAAGTGCAAAAAACAAAAGACTACATAATAACTAAGAACCACATTCAAGATTCAATTCGATATCTTGATTGACTTGCACTCCCCGAATACAGAATACTTGTATAGAGAATCAAATAACCAAAAAATTTAATTCCCGCTCAATCCATCCGTTAAAAAATTCAGTTTAAATATCAAAATCAGTCTTTTTGTATAAAAATCATGATCACTCAATAATTGGCATTCCTAAAATCTTTAACTAAAGAGTAACTCTGTGTAGCCTAACTGGTCTTTATAACACCAATCCATGTGGCATGTAGGTTTAACTAGATGGGTCCCATATCACCACATTTAATTGAACTTATCATATCATTTAATGCTGGCGTAGACTGGTGTTAACACCAGTTGGGGGCTACATCACATTTTATACAAAACCCTAGGTTATAGGACTGCAAGAGAGGCACGAGATCTGAATATACGAGCAAAACTGAGTAAAAGCATGGCCAGAATTCAAACCCGTAAAATCCTGGAAGCTTCAGTGGACAAAGTGGCCTGGTGGGACGAAGCGGCCGACAAACAATCGGCAACTGCTCGGCGCAGCGGCTCTGGGGGCTTCCTTATAGACAAGGATCTCAGCCTCGATACGCCGCCTCCGCCTAACTGCATTCTCGAGCTCGCTGGACTTCTGGATGGACTATAATTCGTCGACATCATGCATCAATCTATGTATATGATGTCAATGCATCACATTGAATTTAATAGTGTAGTGCACACACGGATAAAGTTGTAATTGTAGGAAAGGAAATCTATATAAATGTATTTGAGATTATGGATTCAAAACCTAGGTTCATGAGAGAGTTAATCATACAATTGAATTGAGGAAAGCACTGTGTGACATGTATGTGTGCGAGAGAGAGAGACTGTTGAAATTTTTGATGATTAGCTGGCAAAGCGCACTGCTAATTTGGCAAGTTCTAATGGTCACTCAATTTATGTCTCTATCTTCAATTGCCCACTAAAATTTAAAATATTGAATTTTAGTCATTGAACTTTGGTAAATATTGGACGTTACACAATGATATAACTTTTGTTTAAAATTTCTAATGAAATTGGTGACACGGCTGATGGAATGCACACATGACGCCATATCATGTTGTTAAATTTTGAAGTTGTCAAATTTTGAAAAAAGTCTTTAATTGATCACTAAATTTTGAAAAATGTTTTCTATTATTCATTGAACTTTGAGGAGGACGAATTTTGGTCACTAAACTTTGAGAAATGTCTTCTATTCCTCACAATAAATTTGGATTTAATTCAAGTTCATTGTTATAATTTGTTAAAATTTTAATTTGATTTAATTCTAACTATTGTGTATTTCATTAAAATTCAAATTTAATTTAATTTTAATAACAAATTTATTGTGTATTTCGTTGCAAAATTCAAATATTATGATAGATGACGTTTGCAAAGCTGTGCAAAAGGAAGTAACTACTAATTGCAACGAAATACACAATAAATAAAATTAAATTTTACTTTTAATATTTGAATTTGATAACGTAATATACAATAAGCCCCGATTGGTCGGATTTAAAATCAATTTTTTAACAAATTTTGATGAAAAGTTGTGGGTCTCATAAATGTGTGATTAAAATTAATTGTCGACTTTGAGTTTGATAAAAAAAAAATTAGATTTTAATTCCTACTAAACATAGACTAAATTTGTTGTTAGAATTAAATTAAATTCAAATTTTTTTATCCAAAACTTAACAATGAATTTTAATTAAAAACAAAGTATTGTGAGTAATAGAAAACGTTTTTCAAAATTTAGTGAGCAACCGAAAGCTTTTTTAATGCATGTTGCATTTTGGAATAGTGATTTTAAGAGAATGTGCGGTTAAAAATAAGAAAAGTTTTGTGTTTGCGTATAATATTATTTTATTGAAAAATGTGATTGAAAATAAGAAAGAGAAAAATATATTTTAAATATAATGGGATTCAAACAAGGGTGGCCAAAATTTGAGTATCTCAAAGTCTAGCGGCCAAAATTCGACAATTTCAAAGTTTAGCGATCAAAATTCGATCACCTTAAAGTTTAGTTAGCAATAGAAGATGTTTTTCAAAGTTTAGTGAGTAATCGAGGATATTTTTCAAAGTTTAGTGACCAAAATTCGGCCATCTCAAAATTTAACGGTGTGATTGGACACCACGTGTACATTCCGTCATCAATTGTGTTAGAAGTTTTAAACGGAAGATCTACCAATAAGTAACGTTCAACGTTTTCCAAAATTTAGTTGTCAAAATTCGACATATCAAACTTTAGTGAGCAATTGAAGAAATAGACATAAGTTCGGTCACCATTGGAACAATAATGCTAATTTGGCAGATTTATTTAACCTCTATATCGTGGCCATTGAAACGAAAAATTTGAAGAAAATAATACTTTAAATAGTAATATTTTAAAAAATGTGTAATTAAAATAGAGAAAAATTTTAGATTTATGTACAGAATATTTTATTGTATGGTTGAATATGAATATAAGAAATAAAAAGTTTTAATTTATAGAGAGTAAAACAAGGGCTAAATTGAATTTGTCATGTCGGTTTACTGAAACCAATGGAGTTGGGTGGTTTGAGTATTTTCCGGTTTGATTTTGCTTAAAATTTGAGCGATTCTTGTACGATTTCAACTTAGTACTTGCGATATTTTTTTAAAGAGCTAAGAATGGAATAAAAAATAGAACTAATTATGCATACAAGCCACCAAAAAAGATTGAATGAAATCTAGACAAGCAAGCAATGTGATAAATAAATCTTAATATTTTCTATGCTCTATGATGCGTAAAGCATCATGAAGTTATCTAGATCCGTGATTTGTTTCATTTTAGACATTCGGTCTCTTGATATTGGGTCAAATATGTTTGGGTATCCTCCATTTTCTTGATCTACTTCGATTATAACTCGACAATGAGTAATGCACGTCAAATGCAAATTTAATATGGGTTTTTAATTAATTATATTTTTTTGTTAATTTAGTGAATGGTTTTTATAAAAGAATATTTTGTATCGAGATGAAATATGTCAGTAGTATTGCGTGCATTTATTATTTTGATTTATATTAGTATACAATACATGGCTAGAGTACTATATATTGAATGCCTAAAACGCTAACAAGTACTGAAGTATTTATTATCGAATCACTCTAACCCCAATCAATATGTTTTTTCTTTAGAGGAGCAAATCACAATATTCAGCTAGTTATGTTCTTCTTTTCCCTTTTTTGGGTACGTTTTTTAGAAAAATAATCAAGGCGAGTGGATTTAAATGGGAAAGAGAATTCTCGTATATATTGCCCCCGTTTGAATCTCATTCATTGGGGGAAAATTTATTTTACTATAATGCATTTGTGGGAAAAAACAAAAGAATTCAATTTCTTGTGTCAGAGCACAAATTCATTTCATTTGAATGTTGCATTACACTACCAATTTTTCCCTCAAATCAATTTGCAAATGTACACAACACCCCTCAACCAATTTACCCTACAGGAGGAAAAGCACCACTCAAAGGAAGAAGGCATCGCTGCTAGGAAAGTATCACCGATACGATCCACTGAAAACATACAGTGAAAAAACTTGCCACCAGCCAACCAACGCCAAACGTCTCTGTTGACGGAAAATCAAACGTTGTATTTGAACCACCAACTAAAGCTCTGCCCACCCGACAATCATATTTCTCTTCAAAACATATTTTCCTTCTACGGAGAACGACGGGTCCCAATGGAACTGTTACCCCGACGACAAGGTAAGATATTCCCCATTTGCATCTTCTCGGCTGAATGAATGTGTGCAGATGTTCTTACAATTAACGGACGAAATCGTCGTTTTTGCTCCTTCTATTTCTCTTCCGTCCAATTGTCGCGTAACTCTTGAATCCATTTTTCCCCTTGCAGCGTTACCCAGTTGGAGGCCGAAATCCATTAAATCATACTTCTTCCAACCCTCATGAGCTTCAGTCAGTGGTACGTAAGTGGGCAAAATGGAACCTAACATAGTACAAAGTGTTTATCGACACCTACAAACTTGTCATCGCTGAAGGCCATCGACGAGGCAAATGCTTTTTCCCGAAAGGATGGGCTTGTATCGCAGACCTATTCAACGCCTTAATGGGAAAGAGTTGGACTACATCCCAGATGAAGAACTATTGGAATAAATTACGAACAGAACATAAACACATGTTCGAGTTACTGCGATGCACTGGAATTGAGTACCACTTGGGTACTGTAGGAACTTACGGTCCGAACCATGGTGGGAAGCAAAAATTGAGGTATGTTCTTTTTTTATACAAGTTCGACTGCTGTTGTTCGAGATAGAAATTGTGGGTTGTGATTATGTTAGTTGTGTTGGTACTGGTGGTCGAAATTCTTTGCAAATGGATTGAGATATAAATATTTCTGGGTTTTTGTTCATGTCTTCACTTTGTTGTTCTATCTCGGTTATTTGTGCAGTTTTATTTATATTTTTGTAGAATTTTCAGTCTTCATGGATACGGAACTACTATGAGTTTTGTTGATTCCTTGAATTACATAAATTATTTGGAATGATTTAAGGATTTTTGGTGGGTTGTGATTATGTTGGTTGTGTTGGTATTGTGGTCGAAGTGCTTTGCAAGTGGATTGAATATATATATTCATTTCATTCGAATCTGCAATTAATGTGATAATCAAGATTGATGATGCCCAGAATCATAGAGACAATATATCAGAAAATGGTTAAATGACATAGGCTATTTGGAATTTCATTTCGAGATGTAAATTTGGGATCGTTTGGAGTTCACATGACGTGTCCACGATTTAAAGTAGTTAATCGATGTAAACTTTAAGACAATCTCTTCTACTCTACATATCTTGTTACGCTGTTACGTGTACTCAACTTGATAGTTGCACTTGTAGTTGAATACTGATCTTGCTCATAGGAAGTAGTGAAATATATATTTCGATACCTTAGAGGGATAGTTGATTACATGCGTCGATATCAAGCTTCAAATTTGTGAGAGGCTAGTTATAATAACGCTTACTTGTGAAGCAACTTACTCTTCTTATGTGTTTTTGTTAGTAATTGAAAGTTTAAATTTATCTATTTATTTTATGTTTGAAATTTAGGACTTTTCTACTACATATGACTAACTGTTTACCTATCTTGTTCGTGCAAGAAAACACAAAATATGTGAAGTATAAAAACTTTGACTGCATTGAGATATACGACACATATGGGAAATTGTTCGGCGACACCAGTGACTCGACGAAATATGCGGTGTCCCCAATGAAGTTGTCGCAGCGTGATTTTGACTTTAGCACAGATAGCGACAGAGAGTACGGAGGCGACAAGATGCCCATCAACGCGGATGCAATAGATTCCAGTGGCAGTCCAGTAGAAGGTAGAGTTGCCACGTTGATGAATATATCCGAGAACTATAGTGGGGATAAAAGGAAATGCAAACACAGGAAACATAGAGAGAAGAAGAAAATATACGGTGCCCGAGAGGTTTCAGCGTCCCTTGAGCAAATGGTCAGTGTTGGAACGGATCTTACCTCCATCAGCGAGTGCGTCGAGGAACTTTTGTTCTCTGGGCATGTACAAAAGGTGACGAGCTCCACCTCTTTACACTGTGGTTCTTATGGGACAAAGAAAATCAGAACTCGTACTCCGCTGCCAAGATACCTTACTTGCGGTTTAAGTTCGTGGAGTACTGCTTCGAGAGGGACAAGATGTTGCTACCGCGTAAGGTGTGAGCACTATGTTTGTTGATGATCAGCATTGCATTTGTTTTCCCTTTATTCATACGTTTTTATTGTGTACTGGACATTTGTGTGATTTTCTCTTTACTCGTACAGGTTTTATAAGGTTGTAATATGTATGTGACGTTATTTCCATATTCGTTTTCACGACATTGATTAATAAAATAGCACAAATATTGCAGGGAATATAGATATTGCAGGGATTCCCTGCATCTTGATTTCGTTCACATGCAACTTGCTATGAGAAGAGATTTCAAAAGGACACGTGATTCACACTACAACATCTTCTTTCCTTCACGATATCACTCTCCCTTCGAGTTATAAGTACCAAAAGCAAACGCAAGTCATTGCACTCTACAGAGAGTGTAATCCTATCAGACACTCTTAAATCCTATCAAACACTCTTGAATCCTCCAAGCGTCTTCATTAGGCCTGGAATTGGGGAAAAAATTTGAAACTTATGTTTTCGTTCGCTACACCATGTAAAGTAGTTCGGAGAGATGTTAGACAATTTCGATGAGCACTCATCTTTAGAAACAGATTGCAGCGTTGAATCGATGTCTGATTCCTCATCGAGTTCTGATGAAGATTTAATGCAGCAGCTAGAGGATGACATAAACACGTTGATGTGGACCCTGCGAAGATTGATTTTGGGAACCCACAAACAAGATGGAACCAACCCAAGAAAGCTAGAAATCACATCGCGCAAAGATCAACCCGACCCATTGTTCGACCCGTATCAAGAACCAAGATTACACGTAAAAAATTTGACCCATTGATTACCCAGAACAAGAACCGTAAAGTGGGAACGCCACAAAAGGACTACGAAACCATTTGATAAATTCAAAGTATAAATCTTTAAACCATCAAGAATTGGAGGGAAAAACTACAAATTTGTATATAATTTTCTCAAAAAATCAAAGTCCTTCCCAATGAATAAAAAAATCATATTTATATGAAACTATGAAAAATCATATTATCTCTAAGGAAAGATAAGATTTTTGTTTCCTATTTCTAGTCTAATTCTAATCATCCNTAATAAAAGTCTTCATTTACAATGAAATAAATCTCCTATTTATATTAATGCTAGAAACTCTAATAAAACATAACTAGGTCATAGAATATTGTCAAATTTGAAAATAAAATAGAATCCTAAACTAACAAGGAAATCTCTCAAAAATAGAAAAATATCGCCAACTTGTTTTCGGCATGTTTCTATGCGACTGCAAGCCCAAAAGTATTATGTGCCTATGTAGCCTTGTGCAGAATTTTATGACGATTCAGGATTGTACTCATAGGCGAAACTCTGACACCTGAGCTGAAAGTTATGCCCATTTTAATCCACGTCACTCGTTTTCTTTTCAAATATCTTTCAAATCTTAAATCCAACTCATTTCAGCTCCCGAGCCCTTCACGAAACTTGAAAATTGGCTTGTCAACTTCAACATTTTGGACTCCATAGCTCGATTACACGATTGTGTAGCTTCTTTGGCTTGATTCGAACCCCGACTCCTTCCTAAGCTCGACCTTGACTCATCTTCAATGCACTTCGATTCTTTGCTTGTTTGAAGCCTTGTCTGGATCACATCACAAGTAACTCCAGTATTGTAGAATAGCCAAGTGCACTGTTCACGATTACTTAGCACCGAATAGAGCACGACGATATTTATTTTCGACATCATGATGTGGCTACATTTTTATGCTACAAAATATGCATGTTTATCCACAAACTTGTTTTCAGGAATTTAGGATGTATCCTCTGATGTTTATGCACTTCACGCACATCCTTCATGATCAGTACAACATTTCCAACAATGCGAACATTGACATATACAAATGCTGTTCAATCATTCGTTGCATACCATTTGTCATTATTTCAAGACAATCATGCGTGCTTGCGTGGCGTTCACAGCGGACATGATTAAACCAGATCTGAGGTACAACGAAGGCGTAGCTCACCATCATCTACCTATAGAACGGTATCCCATATACCAGGTAAAGTTTCTTCCGTAACTGATGATTAAACATTGATAGTGGTTAAGAAACGAACTGTATTCATATGGTAAAAAAAATCACAGGATTGTATTGGTACGATCGACGAAACGCATGTGAGAGTTGTGCTACCACGACATAAAAGAGAGAATTACATTGGAAAGAATGGGATACCGACACAGAATGTACTGGTCACATGTGATTTCAATCTTTGTTTTACGTTTGTGCTGCAAGAAACCACAGGGAACACCCACTACAGTCGAATATTGGCTCGAGCTGTACATAGTCGGAAATCAATTTTCCAGAACCCGCGAATGGAAAATATTACCTGGTTGACTCCGGGTTCGTACATAGGCCTGGTTATATGGCTCCATATAAGGGATCTGATATTAGATATAATTTTCAAGAATTCGGTCATGCAAGGGATGGCAACACCGTCGATTTCAAAATGCATAGGAGCGGTTTAATTTTCATCACTCCTCATGCCGTAACGTTATTGAGCGTGCCTTCGGTGTTTGGAAATTTAGGTGGAAGATCATTGATCGAATGCCTGTTTATAATATGAGAGCGCAAACAGCTATGGTCGTGGCTACAATGGGTATACATAACTTCTTAAGGAGAAACGATCGGCTGGACGAGAGATTTCGTAGAGCCGAAGAAGTAGATGATGAAGACGTCAAGATAGATCTACCAGATGAAGAAGACGAGATTGCCGCTGAGCTCGATGTAATAGTTGAAGATGATACGTCGTGGCAGCAACTACGTGATTACATGGCACATGCATTACGTTAGTGCTTATGGAAGAAGCCGTAGATGGGTACTTATGTTTGTTTTATTCGTGTTTTACTCTACGAATGCTGAATTTGCAAAAATAATTTAGACCTGGAGCTTCATGAAGTTTTTACGAACGAAAATATTTATTGGTGTAATCCTTCCATTTGTTGACTTTTCAACACAAATTTGCATTAATGAAATGATCTCTTTGTTGCATACTCAATTGTATGACTTTTCAACACTAATCAATGTACCTACAATTTTAACCATGCTGATTATCACGTGTCAATACCTACCACAATTATCAAAAGCAAAATTGAAGGGTATTCTTGAGATTTCTAAAATAATGCCACCAACTTTATACCCAAATAACCTGTTGGAAAGCCACTTGTCAGATGAGTATGACATTATCAATGACACTGGGGCCTAATTATTTTGATTTATATTAGTATACAATACATGGCTAGAGTACTATATATTGAATGCCTAAAACGCTAACAAGTACTGAAGTATTTATTATCGAATCACTCTAACCCCAATCAATATGTTTTTTCTTTGGAGGAGCAAATCACAATATTCAGCTAGTTATGTTCTTCTTTTCCCTTTTTTGGGTACGTTTTTTAGAAAAATAATCAAGGCGAGTGGATTAAAATTGGAAAGAGAATTCTCGTATATATTGCCCCCGTTTGAATCTCATTCATTGGGGGAAAATTTATTTTACTACAATGCATTTGTGGGAAAAAAACAAAAGAATTCAATTTCTTGTGTCAGAGCACAGATTCATTTCATTTGATTGTTGCATTACACTACCAATTTTGCCCTCAAATCAATTTGCAAATGTACACAACACCCCTCAACCAATCTACCCTACATGAGGAAAGGCACCACTCAAAGGAAAAAGGCATCGCTGCTAGGAAAGTATCACCGATGCGATCCACTGAAAACATACAGTGAAAAAACTTGCCACCAGCTAACCAATGCCAAACGTCTCTGTTGACAAAAAATCAAACATTGTATTTGAACCACCAACTAAAGCTCTGCCCACCCGACAATCATATTTCTCTTCAAACCATATTTGCCTTCTACGGAGAACGACGGCTCCCAATGGAACTGTTACCCCGACGACGAGGTAAGATATTCCCCATTTGCATCTTCTCGACTGAATGAATGTGTGCAGATGTTCTTACAATTAACGGACGAAATCGCCGTTTTTGCTCCTTCTATTTCTCTTCCGTCCAATTGTCGCGTAACTCTTGAATCCATTTTTCCCCTTGCAACGTTACCCAGTTGGTGGCTGAAATCCATTGAGTCATACTTCTTCCAACCCTCATGAGCTTCAGTCAGTGGTACGTAAGTGGGCAAAATGGAACCCAACATAGTACAAAGTGTTTATCGACACCTGCAAACTTGTCATCGCTAAAGGCCATCGACGAGGCAAATGTTTTTTCCCGAAAGCATGGGCTTGTATCGCAGACCTATTCAACACCTTAACGGGAAATAGTTGGACTACATCCCAAATGAAGAACTATTGGAATAAATTACGAACAGAACATAAACACATGTTCGAGTTACTGCAATGCACTGGAATTGAGTACCACTTGGGTACTGTAAGAACTTATGCCCCGAACCATTAGTGGGAAGCAAAAATTGAGGTATGTTCTTTTTTTATACAAGTTCGCTTGCTGTTGTTCGAGATAGAAATTGTGGGTTGTGATTATGTTGGTTGTGTTGGTACTGGTGATCGAAATTCTTTGCAAATGGATTGAGATATAAATATTTCTGGGTTTTTGTTGATGTCTTCACTTTGTTGTTCTATCTCGGTTATTTGTGCAGTTTTATTTATATTTTTGTAGAATTTTCAGTCTTCATGGATACGGAACTACTATGAGTTTTGTTGATTCCTTGAGTTACAAAAATTATTTGGAATGATTTAAGGATTTTTGGTGGGTTCTGATTATGTTGGTTGTGTTGGTATTGTGGTCGAAGTGCTTTGCAAGTGGATTGAATATATATATTCATTTCATTCGAATCTGCAATTAATGTGATAATCAAGATTGATGATGCCCAGAATCATAGAGGCAATATAACAGAAAATGGTTGAATGACATAGGCTGTTTGGAATTTCATTTCGAGATGTAAATTTGGGATCGTTTGGAGTTCACATGACGTGTCCACGATTTAAAGTAGTTAATCGATGTAAACT
>CAIGRF010279665.1:0-12220 GCA_903798235.1 Fraxinus ornus
CGAGAAGATACTGTTCAAGTATGTGGAGCTATGTGTTGACATGAGAAGGGGAAGGCATGCTAAGGATGGTCTTATTCAGTATCGTAGTATCTGCCAACAAGTTAACATCAATTCCCTGGAGGAGGTGATAAAACATTTCATGCAGTTGGCCACTGAAAGAGCTGAGCTTGCACGTAGTCAGGCACAGGCCTTAGAAGAAGCTCTGGATGTGGATGACTTAGAAGCTGATAAAAGACCTGAAGATCTTATGTTGAGTTATGTTAGTGGGGAGAAAGGAAAAGACAGATCTGACCGTGAGCTCGTCACGCCATGGTTTAAGTTTTTATGGGAGACATACAGAAGCGTACTGGAAATTTTACGCAACAACTCAAGACTAGAGGCTCTATATGCGGTGAGCCTTTTTCGCTTTTCATTTTAATATAAAATTTAACTTTTGACACACATCCCAGATTTTAAACCTACAACTGGGACTTCTCATTACTACACTGTAGCATTCAGGAAGTCTTGAAGCTAGTTTTCCAGCATCGTGTGGCTGTCTAATGGTTTTAGTAATTTGACAATGTTAAATACAAAAAATTAACAGCGTACCATTAGTTGCATTTGGATGTGTACTCAACTTTTTGGCAATATAATCATGAGCATGTTAATTGTAATTTCTCTATGCAATTTTCTGTCCTGTTTGTGAATCAAATCTATTTCTTCATAGTTTTACTGCAATTATATATCTGGATTTTTTTTCATAGTTTTAATTGTAATTTCATTATTATGTTTGGTTCGAATGAGGATTTTCTGATCTTCTGCTTTAAATGTCTAGATGACTGCACACCGTGCTTTCCAGTTCTGTAAGCAATACAAACGAACTACAGAATTTCGGCGGTTGTGTGAAATCATAAGGAATCATCTTGCAAATCTTAACAAGTACAGAGACCAGAGAGATAGGCCTGATCTTGCTGCTCCAGAAAGCTTGCAGTTGTATCTGGATACCAGATTTGAGCAACTGAAAATTGCTACTGAACTCGAACTTTGGCAGGTATGTTCTTTATCTGTTTTGCATTCATGCTTATAGGGATCTATATTTGTTACTAATGTTTTATTAGCTAAAACTTACTTTTGTCTAAGATTTACTGTCTTGAATTCTTTTATAAACTGCAGGAAGCGTTTCGTTCTATTGAAGATATACATGGTTTGATGTGCATGGTTAAGAAAACGCCCAAACCTTCCTTGATGGTGGTTTATTATGCCAAGCAATCAGAAATATTCTGGATGTCTTCTAACCATCTTTATCATGCTTATTGCTGGCTTAAGCTTTTCTCACTTCAGAAAAGCTTCAATAAGAACTTAAGCCAGAAGGATTTGCAGCTGATAGCATCATCGGTTGTTTTAGCTGCTCTTTCAGTGCCTCCTTATGATCAATCATATGGCGTGTCCCATATGGAGCTTGAAAATGAAAAAGAGCGGTGTTTGAGGGTAGCTGGTCTTATTGCATTTGATGTTGAACCCAAACCTGAGAACAGAGAAGTGGTAATTCGAACATTTGGCTGAAACTCTGACTGCGTTCTATCAGTTTATTTGTTGACTGATGACTTCTATATATTTCATTTCAGCTTTCGAGGGCATCGATTTTCTCAGAATTGGTAAGCTTTTACATCAGTTGATTTTGTGACTCTTAGAATGCTGTTGCATTTTCAATTCTCTGTATTTTCGTGTTTCATGCTCAAAGGTATCTTCAAGTCTGGATGGGATGTCCTGTCCTGCCTTTTGAGTTTCAGGTTCTTTTTTGATTGCAAGGAGTCACCACACTTCTATCTTCTAATAATAATGAATTTGAATTGCTTCCTATGTTGATTGTTCTTGCATTTGGTATTTTCTTGCAAGTTATTCCTTAATTATCTTTCTTTCTGCGCTTGTTTTAGGCATCCAAAGGTGTAATGACATGTGTTACTCAGGAAGTGAAAGATCTATATAACATTTTGGAACATGAGTTTCTCCCTTTAGACCTGGCTATTAAAGCTCAACCCTTGTTAACAAAAATATCAAAGCTAGGGGGTAAGCTTTCGTCAGCTTCTTCTGTTCCAGAAGTGCGATTGTCTCAGTATGTTCCTGCTCTGGAAAAGCTTGCCACTTTGAGGTTGCTGCAGCAGGTGTGCTTTACTACGTGTTCTGTTGTTTTTTATGCAACACTTGTGTCAAACATTTTCGCTACGTAACAGTGTGTTTCCCACCTTTGTATCTCCAGATTTCGCAGGTGTACCAGACTATGAATATTGATAACTTATCTAGGATAATCCCTTTCTTTGATTTTTCCATCGTGGAGAAGATATCTGTGGACGCTGTTAAGCATAATTTTTTAACCATGAAAATGAACAATATGAAAGGCTCCATCATCTTTGGTAATAAGGTTAGTTGAACATGTTGTTATTGGTTCTTTCCTTACCAGTTAATCTTTGCAAATGACGGTGCTCAAAATTTTTTTTTAACTTGCAAGACATTTTTTATTTAGTATTGTCAGCTCCTATGCTAAAAAACTTCTGCCAGCATGCATTGCTTGACGAATAATATCTTAGATTGGCACAAGCACTCATGAGTTATTCTATATTGCTTTGCTCGCAATAGTTTTGAGAATGGTTAAAATCCATAGTAAGGATACCTTCCTTTTACATTAAACAGAATTTTGTTCATGCATAGCAGCTAAGCATAAGAAATCTCTGTTCTTTTCATCCTTTCGGTTGTTATAATTTTCCTTCAACCAGATACATTATCGTGCAACACTAAAATTTGACTGTTTTGACATCAGAACATTGAATCAGAGGGTCTACGAGATCACCTGGCCACTTTTGCAGAGTCCCTTAGTAGGGCAAGGATTATGATCTACCCTCCTGTAAAAAATGCTTCAAAATTAGGGGAAACACTTTCAGGTCTTGTGGAGGTTGTGGAAAAAGAACACAAGAGACTTCTTGCACGGAAGTCTATTATAGAAAAACGCAAAGAAGAGCAAGAACGCCAACTTTGGGAGATGGTATGTTATTTTGACTTTTGTATCAGATGATGGCTTCTGGTCATTATTTTAATTTTTACCTTGAAATGGATGGAATTTAGATTACAATATTTTTGTTTCAATTCATAAGGAACGAGAGGAGGAGGCAAAGAGGCTTAAACTACAGAAGATTACTGAAGAGGCAGAACAGAAAAGGCTTGCCTCTGAGTTTGAACAAATGAAGAATCAAAGAATTCTCAGAGAAATTGAGGAGCGTGAACTGGAAGAGGCCCAAGCATTGTTGCTAGAAGCTGAAAAACGTCGCACGAAGAGAGGGAAGAAACCAGTTCTAGAGGGAGTGAGTTAAAAGTCATTCAGTCCATTTTTTTTCTTTCATGTGACCGGGCAAATCTTAATAATTACTGTTACTTGGTCCAGGAAAAAATAACTAAGCAGCATTTAATGGAACTAGCCCTGACCGAGCAACTAAGGGAGAGGCAAGAAATGGAGAAAAAAATACAGAAGCTTGCCAAAACAATGGATTATTTGGAGAGGGCAAAAAGAGATGAGGCAGCGCCACTTATTGAAGCGGCATTCCAACTTCGTTTGTCGGAGGAGGAAGCTCTTCATGAACGTGAACAAAAGGTTTGCATTAGATGTTCTGAGTCCTGAAACTTCATTTGCTTCATTTATATTGTGTTTTTTTTTTCAAAAGGTGATTATCTGTTCTACTCCACACATTTTTTATCTTTCTGTATCTTTAGATGCATGGTTTTATCAATTGACTCGACTCTTTATGATATTCATACAGCTAGAGATTGAGCTAAGCAGACAACGACATGCTGGGGACCTGGAGGAGAAAAGGAGGCTATCCCGGATGTTGGAGAACAAGGTTTTTATCTATATTCTTGATCTTTACGAGTGTTATAAAGAGAACTTTATCTTTTTGTTGCAAATCTCATCAAGGTGCTAGTAGCTAGCGAGAATTATCAATTTTCTGGTTGTGGGCCCAATAGAATATTTCTTATTTTTTTGTCTCATCCTTGGGTTGAGATAGTTAAGGAGTGACCTGTTCAATACTGGGCTCAGAATCTAGCCAAATCTCTTTGCAGCTGAAAGTTTAAAACCTTGACCATTTTGTATATGTAATTGCATAAACTCCATCACTTGAATAGAATGTGCTTGATCTCGCATTGCTGAATAGCTCGACAAACACACTGTTCACTAAATTCATAATTATCAGGCAACCTGAGAACAATTGAATTTGCTGCATTCAGGCTCTACCATTTGTCTGGACATCATGTTGAATTAGTCCATTATGCCTTGTCCTGTGTGTCCAGGTTTTGGTATGGGAGACACAAAATGCCCCTCAGGAAAAGGAGGGAGCAACATTTTGTAGCTGATAATTGAATAACTGGTAGATCTTAGTTTTACTATTGACGACCCAATGGTCCGATTTTCCTCTTGAATCTAAAATTGTTTGCTTTTGATTGTGCACCCTTAATTTACCCACATGCTCTTTAACACCATCTTTCTTATAAATCTTAAAGTATTTAAGAGAACTACACAATTAGATCGGTGATAATAGTTGCATCTAGGAATGAGTGGACCCATATTCTTCAAGGTGAGGTTTGGAAATCTTTTATATAAAACTTGATGGAATNGGGGGGGGGGGGGGGGGGGTTGTGGAGCACACGTGCATGAGCTCTCATGTTTGCTGGGGTTAATATTTTAAGCTTTCATTTCTTGTGCACATTGTTTAACGATCAGAGTTTTTTGTTGGAGTAGGATTTGACGATAAATACAACTTCTAAACATATTTATGCAGAGATTATTCCAAGCAAGTGTTGTTAGTCGTAGGGAAACTGAGTTCAACAGAATTCAGGAGGAGAGAGAAGAGAGAATCAACCAAATCATCCAGTCAAGAAAGCAGGAGAGGGAGGCTAAGAGGAAAATGATATATTATCTAAGGTCCGAGGAGGAGAGACAAAAAAGACTGCTTGAAGAGGAGGAAGTGAGGAAGCGTGAAGGTACTTTTTCCTATTTGAATTTGGATCATGCTTTTGTACTTGTTTTGCTGAGACTTTCCTGCTGCCCATACCAATAGATTTATTATCAATCATTGTAACCACATGCTATATGGGCTTTTGCCTCTTTTGTGAGAAGGAAACCTTCACTTCTCTTGGAAGTAAAATTTGCAAGGATGTGACACGACCCTGAAGGGACATATTTCCATGCTAGCTATGTGAACATATAATCCCCTTTGTTGCAGATGGTAGCTACACCCAAGTGTAGAATAGGTGAACATTTACTGTGCTCCTATATTGGTTGGCCACTTTTTATATAATTTAAAGTATGCTTCCTGTACAAATTCTTAAAGTTACCAGACAAACATAATACATTGGTATGCTTCTGTTGTCTTCTCATCTTTTCTCCTTTCTATCACTTTAGAAGATGTGTCTACTGCTGTATAATTTTATATGAAGAAAGGTGGAATCTATTTGGGGGAGTGTGTCCAATAGAAAGGAGGCAGTGTTAATGATGGTAAATATAGGATGAGCAAGAGTGGTGCTATTGGGCCAGACTTTGACACCACTTTTTCTTTCCATTCCTCCTTCCACCTTCCCTCCTTTTTTACTAATACTTAAATTAGTTAGGGATCATAGGAGCCATTCAGTTAACTTTTATGCCCCTATTTGGTTTAGATAAAAATCAGATTTTTATAGATTTCGATAAAAGTTGATGGAATTTGTGGTTGAAAAGTTGTGAAAGTTGTGGGTCCCTTGAAGTTTAAGGTTAAAATTAATTGTTGATTTTGACTTAGATTTTAATTTAATATTTTAGATCAACCAAACAAGGGCTATATGTTGGAGGTGACAGTTGTCCTTGGCGAAAAGGCTTGCTGTTATCCAGTTGTAGACCCAAAATTAATAAATGTGAAAGTTTCAGCTATGTTCAAAGAATTTGGTCATTTTGTATCTACAGTGTCTATTGACATTTTTACCATCTGTTACGTTTTCGATATATAATGTAATGCATACCTTCGAATTATTGGACTTTGCAGAGATGGAAAGAAAGAAAAAAGAGGAAGCTGAACGAAAAGCCAAATTGGATGAGATTGCTGAAAAGCAAAGGCAACGAGAGCTGGAACTGGAGGAAAAAGAAAGACAGCGGAGAGAAGAACTCTTGGGGAGATCAAATGCTGTGCCTGCAAGGCACACTGAGCCTTCTACTATGGCACGTCCAGCAGAGGCAGCACCTGTTGCGCCAGCTTCTGCTGCGGCACCAGGGAAGTATGTGCCCAGGTTCAAAAGGGCGTCTGCTGAGGGTGGGGGCCAGGCCCCACCTCCCGAAACTGATAAGTGGACAAGCGGCCGCAGATCTGACGATCAAACATCTCAACAAAATGACAGGTGGGGGGATGATCGTAGATCTGCCTTTGGTGTTGGTGGTGGGCCAAGGTCCACTTGGTCATCTAGAAATCGCGGTTGAATGAGTTTGTGATATAGGGCTCTGTATACATTTAGTATTTTTGAGCAGTCGAGTGCTGTTTGATGTTCTGGGTTGCGTCATCCTACTTTCATCTTTTGTGTTGGGATATTTCCAAAATTTTGAATTTTGGGTTAGAGCTTGAAGTTTTCCTGAGACCTTTTCGCCCTCTAGATATTCAGATGTCTGAAAGACCTGTATGACTTGAATTTTTCATTGTATCTATTTTGTTTACATATTTCTGAATTTCGTCTAGTTCTATAACTAAGTTGCTAATGCTTGAATTGTTTCCTATGCTTCTAAAAAAGTTATTTTTCACAAGCACTTCTGATTATAATTGAAATTACAGGAAAAAAATATTGACACTGAGAAATGTGAAGGATAATGGGTTGTCACATTACTGATATTTTCATTATCATGATAATAAATAGCATTGCTTCTTTACGAAAGAGAGCTGCTTTTGGTCGTGAGAGTTTGAATTTTTTGGTTGCTTTTATAGTTCATCGAAAACTAGTGCTCTGATTATTGAAACTGGACATTGGCTGTTCATTTGTGCATGAGATGTTGTATTCGAGTAACAATATCTTTCGCCTACAAGCACAAGTAGAATGGTACAAATTTGTCTACAAGTCTTTAGGACTGAATATAGACCTATTTTTATGGTAATGCAAACTCTACATCTTTATATAACATCTTTATATATTCGGGGTTCTTGACATGAAAGAATCATTTGTAAGTAAAATAATTCAGGTGGTTTGAGCTGCGTCAATCAATTTATAGCTGAAATCCCAGAGTTTCTTGGCTAAAGCTTCATCTGTTGCCAACCTGCTTGGCTTAAACTCGTTGCAGTCCACGAAATACTTCCCCGATACACCTTTCAACTTGGGGTGAAGTGCAACATAGCAAGTCGTGGCTGCCCCCTAAAGAATGCAAGACATTAGAAGACAGTCAATGTGCCATAATGTGATTGCGAAACATCTAATATTGCTTCAAATATTTTAGTAGAACATGACGGACTCAACGAAGTAACAAACGGGATTCATATAATCAACTAAAAAATCAGTTATACACGAATATACCACCAAGTATCTACAGTTTTTGATTTACCTGAGGGACGTTCTTCCACAGGAAACATGTGAAGAACTTCAAAATTCCTGTGAAGAAATCATAATTATAATAAATAAAGAAGAAAAGAAAAGATGATATTAATTCTTTTGTGGGTTTTGGATTTTGGAAACTAACTCATTGAGATGGCAGAATATTTGAAGAGGTTTGTCATTATCAACCCTGGATGCACTGAGTTGATAGTGATATTTGCTCCCTCAGCCTGATTCCAAATACACATGACAGAGATTGTATTTAACACACTTTGAACTAAATTAAAATGAACACATAAATTGAATCGTGATAAAACTTCAATAGGAAGTCTTTTTATGTATCAGTACATTGATAAGGAATTGAGGATAATACTGGTGAGATGGGAGTCTAAAATAATTTGTTTTGCAACATCGAGATTTATGTACCTGCAAACGTCGAGCGAGCTCGTTGGCATGTAATATGTTAGCTAATTTGGATTGTCCATATGCCTTCTTGTCTGAATAACTGACATGATGCAAGAATATTGAAAACAAACAGATTGTGCAAGAATATGTTTGTACAAGACCATACATGTTTAAATAATAAAAAGAAAAAAAAAAAGTTTAAATTTTGTCTACTGTACAGGAGTGGCATTGACAAAGTACCTGGTCTTTTCATTAATTCTGTTGAATCGAATCCCTTTGTAATAGGTATGGATGTGTGCTACTGATGACAAATTCACAATCCTACCCTCTATGCCAGTAGATTTTGCTGTTTCTTTCATTTTGTCAAGGAGAAGGCTAGTCAGGTAGAAGTGACCTGATGACAAATCCATGATCATCAGAAAATGAATCAAAGGTTTAACAGGGGGTACATAATTTATGATTCAGCAAGCATACCGAGATGATTTGTTGCAAATTGCATCTCTATTCCATCTTCAGAAAGCTGGTAAGGACAGAACATGATTCCTGCATTGTTTCTGAATAACAATTCTTCTGTTTACTTACTAAAACTGGCAAATATTCTTAAATTTCATACTATTCTATCTGTCCAGTCCAAAAGGTGTAACTTACATTAAGATGTTGAGAGGAAGGTTAAGAGAAATGAATTGGTCAGCAAATGCCTCGACAGATTTAAGAGAGGCAAGGTTGAGTTCGAGAATGTCAATTCGAGCAGTATTATTATCCTTTAGAATGAGTTGTTTAGCTTCATTTGCAGCCTCTATGTTTCTTGCACCAATAATCACATGAGCATTCCTCTGAGCTAAAACTCTTGACGTCTCCAACCCTATTCCACTCGCACCACCTGCAATCAAAATATATATTAGAATTTGATGAATAGAAATGCAATAGCATTAATTAAAAGAATAATGCACAGTGTACATCATTTGGTTTGCATCTTTGTGTACACTTCATTGAAGTTCAAAAATTGTTGGGCAAATAAGTGTGTTTTTTTCAAAACTGTTCAATCATGTATCGTCACGTGGCACAATGTAAAAAAAAGATTTACATGTAGCATGATTGTAATTAAAACTACAGCAAAATGAAGAATTTCACTATTTTGTAGCATTTTTAGGCAGGGAATATTAAATTTAAAAATAATAATAGAGCAAGTCAAATATTTGATATGTTGTAATTTATCAATTTAATACTAAGTTTATTAAATCATATAACGAATTCTTAATAATATTTTTTATGATTTTTGAAAATTCTTAATGTTTTTTAATATGATAAATTAGAGCATGAATATATAATTTATATTCCTCGTATTGATTTAATTTAAAGCACTTATTAAAATAAAATTAGATATTATGAGATGGCAACGTGTGTAATGTTTTTAATAGTTATCGTTGTAGTCCAGGGGTGCAGTCGCCCCCACTGAATTTCAAAATACCTTGGCTTTTTAAAATTTAAATTTTCAGATTTTTTTTTTTTTTTGGTTTCTTTCACAATTTATTTTAGTCTATTTTTTGTCTCGCCCCTACTGAACAATAATACTGAGTCTGCCCCTACTGTAGTCTATGATATTACGTTATAAATCTAATTCAATTTACAGAATAAGTAAATTTTTTGTTTAGCTAAGTGAAGAAGAAATAAACAGTTACTTTTAACTAACTTTTTATTCTTGAAATTGTTTAGCTAAGTGAAGAAGAAATAAGCAAAGTTCCTTTTACTAATTTTTTATTCTTAAATACCGTTAGATAACTTATATTCTAAAACTCATTTTTCCTCGGATTCATTTTTTTATCACATTGAATCCTCAATTTTCATCAGCTTTAATTTCAACCACATAATTCATCAACTTTTACCAAAATTTATTTTAAAAAAATTTGATTTTTATCTAAACCAAACAAGGGTCAAGTAAATTTACACAAAAGTAAAATATCAAAGAAATAAAAAACACGTAATAAGTGACAGTAACTTATAGCACAGCTTGGATAAACTTTTTAGTACACAATTTCATTTTCTTTGAATTTTGAAAAGAACCCCCCAGCCACCAGTATATAATTTTATTGAGTTGTGAGATAGGTAGGGGGGAAATTAGTGGTTCCCATTTATCAGCTAGAACACTCCAGTGGCAATGGCAATGGCAATGGCCCCTTCAAATCGTCCTTTATTCTTTTCTACCATCAAACCAACCATTAATTACTTGTACTCTTTGTCCATTTTCATGGATGAATGGTATCAATTCTCTACATACTATTTGCTAAACCTCTGCTGTCTGTCTGTCTTCTATGTATACGCATAGAATGATATCAAATACTAACACAGAAATTGCAGGCTCAAATTCTTGTGCAGTATATCAGTATATGTATGTATACTTAGGATTTTGCTACAAGTATATCAGAGATTAGATAATGGGTTACATAATCTCAGAGTCAACATTTTCATCCAATCTTTTTTCTTTACATCATATTATGTAACCCTTTATGTACGATTAGCAAAATGAATATCTGATCACCTGTAATGATGACAGTAAGAGCAGTTGCATCAATCCCTTGAGTAACTTGTTCAGCAGTTGAACCTGATCCAAATCCACTCGGACCTGGAATTCCTGTTATCAACCTAAACATCTTCTTCTTCTTCTAAAATGTTCTAGATTTTGGGAGAGAAATTTGTGTTTGTGTGTATGCTCAACTTAACTCAACCTAAACAAAAGAGAAGCCATAAATGAATGAATGACTTTAAAAAAAAGGCAGCATGGATGTAGACGTACGGTTGAATGCTATTATGATGAATTTTGGAGGATTATAGGTAATCAATTTGGTGAATTTATTGTGCATACGTATTTTTTTCCCTTTCTTGCTCAAATTAATCGCAATCGGTGCCTACGGTCAACATTTTGTACTCGTGAAAGTATTTGTGAACATCATAAACGAATTCATTTCAACCCATACTAGTAGCTAGACACGACTTTGTGACGGTCGGTCAAAATTCTCACCACCGTCTCCTCGTGTTTTATGTTAGGACGCTTGACTTTCCAAACATATTTCTACTATTCTTTGTATGATGTTGACTTTAATTTTTTGCACGGACACATGGCCAATAGAATTCGGGCCACCTCCCTCCGCATAAACGTCACCTGTGCACGGAAACACCCCTCAAGAAGCAAAGGTTGCTGATGGAGAAAAATGTCCATCGACCATTTGCACTCCATTAGTCAAGTCAATGATCAAAGGATAGATTAAAAAAAAAAATCAAAGAGTGAAAAAAAGAAAATTTTGTTAGAATTAGAGAACATACCTTCAGTGTGAAGTGGATTCACACATACATACAAAAATGAAATAGACCAAGTGGGTTTAGTGAAATGAGCTCAAATTCAAGTCCAAAATGCAATTGTTTAATTAAATAGGCTCAAACAATTGAATAATTGATGTCACGTCGATATATACAAGACCCTCTGTCAGAATATGCAATATAATTTATAGGTGTAACATATAACATTCATCTCTTGTTTTTAAAAGAATGGACCGATCTTAGATTAGCAGTGTTCTCTTTAATTATACACAAATAAATACCTATCAATCAATCATTATAATAAAAGCATATAAATATACTCTAGCTATAGGTACAAAAAAGGGTTACTGCTTTATATGAATGGGATATTTTTACGAATGGTCATAATTAATGGTGTGAGTTAAAAAATGTCCAATTTTCAAATTTAATATTAAACTGTCTATTATGCCCTTAATGAAAAAAAAAAAGACATTTGAATCTCTACGTATTCTCGACATTTGAATTATATTTTATATTTCAAAAGTACACACGTCAATTCACAATATTAAACGTTCTCAACATTTAAAATGTCATTCTCGACATTTGAATCCCATTTTTATATTTCAAAAGTACACACGTCAAATCACAATATTAAATGTTCTCGATATTTCAAAACGTCATTCTCGACATATTAAATGTCTAAAAGGACATTTCATTCCAAACATGACATTTCTCTACACTTGAAATGTCGTTTTCGACATTTCTGTGTCAATGCAAAAAATAGCATTAATTGTGATTTGATATCTTGTCATTTGCAATAAATGGAGCAGGTTATATGTCAAGATTTCATCAGCCAATATTTTTTTGGGATATTTTCACGAATGTCCATAATTAAGGGTGTGAGTTGAAAAGTGTCCAATTTTCAAATTTAATACTAAACTGTCTATTATGCCCTTAATGAAAA
>CAIGRF010279674.1:16243-29275 GCA_903798235.1 Fraxinus ornus
TGTTAAACAATTCAAGGAAAAGAAAAAGAAAAAGGGAGGCTAGGGTTTCATTAATTCTGCATAATGAAAAGTGAATACAAAACCTAAATATAAAGAGACTATATATAGTCTAAAATAAAGGAAACTAAAAGACTATTCTACCCTTAATGAACAATAAAATAAAACAATACTATATTTCTTAACAGTTTAATTCTTTTTTTCTTAGATTAACTACTTTGAAACGGGGAGGAATATCGACATAAATAGGAATTAGGATGAACGATAGTGTATTTTGATGTGTATCGGTGTATGTTTATGTACTAAGTTGGTTGTTTTCGAAATAATGCTTTTTCGTTTTTGGTTTCTATTATTGAGTTTGAGGATTTGCTTTAACTGTTGAAATCTTTCTTCTATCTTCTGGGAGCAGGGACTGAAGATAATGTGCTCTACAAGTGAGCCATTGAAAGTGATGATATCTGGGGCACCAGCATCGGGAAAAGGGACTCAGTGTGAGATGATTGTTGAGAAAGTGAGTTAATATCGTGTTCAGATTCGCTGTCATTACTCGTGAAGTTGCTAAGAAAACTTCTGCTTTTCACTCTGCTCTAAAAAGAAAAAAGAGAAAGGAAGGAAAAGAACATTTAGATGTGAACTTTCATTAGTGATTCAACGTTTAATGCTAGTACAAGACGTCTCATGTTCTTCTGGCAGAAAGAGAGAGTGAATGAAAATAAATACCCATGGTTGTTTGACTTGTTGTGTTTCTGCATTCCATATTTAAAGCTGATTACTACGCCCATGTCGCTAATGAATCCGTCCTACAGATATGCACTACTGTCTTCATCAATATAAGCAAAATTAGCTGTGCCTAGATTTCCACAAAATTATCGATGACTGAAGTGAGAATGTGATGAAGGAAATTGAAGTGAATAAATTTACTTCTTGAATAGAAAGCATAACTCGACACTTTTTCCTTTTCCATAAACTCCCTAATTCAGTAAGTTTCAGCTAGATCTTGTTTTCAATAATAGAGGAAGACATGGATTTCCTCTTGAAGTCTCTCATGGTAGTTGGCTTGTAACTAAAAGTTACATCTAGCTTGCTGCATTCATTTTTACAGATTAGTCCTAGCAACCAAAGCCGGTCCACCTGATCCATGCTCTTCATGTCATTCATCTGTCTGCCTTAAAAAGCAGACACATAATGAGAAAAAGAACATGCTTCTGATAGCTTAGTTATTGGCAGTAACATCTCGCTCCCATGTGTAATTGAAACAAGCCTACACTGCTGTCTCCAAGTAATGAAGCTTTTTCAGCATATAAATTTTCTCTTTTTGACTCCTCTCCTGGATTCTTTAGTTTGGATTGGTACATGTATCAACTGGAGATCTTCTACGAGCTGAAGTATCTGCTGGAACAGAAATTGGAAACAAAGCAAAGGAGTATATGAATTCTGGTCATCTAGTACCAGATGAAATTGTGACAGCTGTAAGTATATTTTACTTGTTGCATTTTCTTTTCAGTTCCCAAATGTACTGCAGTAACACTTCATTTTATAGATGGTGACAACAAGGTTATCTCTAAAAGATGCTCAGGAGAAAGGGTGGCTCTTAGATGGATACCCTCGAAGTTTTGCCCAAGCAGAGAGTTTGGAGAAAAAGAACATTAGACCAGATGTATACATTATGCTTGACGTATGTATGTTATTATATATTGACGCTCTAAAACTTTTTTTTACGTCAACTGGAACTTGTGGAAGCTTGCTGCATCCTTATTCTACTTCTAGAAAAGAAAAAAAAGAAGAAGAAACTAATGATCCATTATAAATCACACAGACAAAAGAAGGCTTTATTTATTTAGATAGAAGATTCAAAAAGTAAAAATACTTAGAGATGCTCTCACATTATGAAGTTCTATTTTATATTACCACTGCAAAGACTACAATTTAACAGAACATAGAATTCCACTATTTTTTAATAGATATTGGTCATATCTCCTTTAAAGTCTTTAAATATCCAAACTTATTCAGGAGTATTGGATCTAATGTGTATTAGAAATTCAGGAAACAGTCCATCTGTAACTCGGTGCATACTCGAGAAGTGTGTAGAACACTTTTTCAATATCATAAAAAGAAGGAATTTTTCTATCAACATAAAGTTAACTGAATTTTTCAGAAATTATGCCTACATGCACAGGGCTTTCTATAATTAGGCAGAGGAGAGAATGCGCTTCTCGTGCCTTCTCTTTATAACTTCAGCATTTCAAACTAACCATCATGAATATGCACAGATTTTTGAGAAGTCTTCCTGATGTCTAGGGTGTCAGGCATTGGTTATAATAACGTGGAAGGAAAATATGTGGCTAGGGGAAATTTCATTGACTTAACGTTAACTTTAACCTTACTCGCTTCATTTAGAAGAAAAATACTAGTTCTCTATTTAGAATTGCTTTGTGGGTCTTATTTTTACAGAGACTATCTTTTATTCAGGTTCCTGATGATATTCTAATCGACAGATGTGTTGGTAGAAGGCTGGATCCTGTAACGGGAAGGATCTATCATATAAATAATTTCCCTCCTGAGAATGATGAAATTAAAGCAAGGCTTATTACGCGGCCTGATGACACAGAGGATAAGGTATTTCAACCTAACAGTGATAAATATCTCACATTTTCTGCACGCATAATAATTTTTTATGCTTTTATGGGATAGTTCATCTTACTGCCACTGTACTTTGTGTAAACTTGGAAAAAGTTACAGAACATGCCACTTGATACCTTCATTGTAAGTAGATGAATTTCATCTAAGATGCAAAGGTCATTGAAGCCTTTAGGATTCACTTTTTGGTCTGAGCATTAATTTAGAATTTCTTCAGGTTAGTTGTTATATTATTTCCAAAATAACAGACAGGTGAATGATATCTACCTACTAAGCTGAATAATATCTTCTTAAGCTTATTGTAATGTTGGCTGAATGCAAATTTTCTAGTCAAAGGAAACAAGAAGTCATGTGGTCTTGAAGGACATATGTATGGAGGAGAATATATCTGACAAATCTGCTCAGATATGCTATTATTAGCTGTAAAATGAATGTTTGAATTTATGCCCATTCAAGCATTATGTTTCTTGGAAATAAGTGTTGGACTACCACAGTGATGAGAAAATAAAAGTTGCTATATGAAAAATTTTAACATCCGATGATGTATAGTAATTAAAATGAAAAAAGTGCATGGGTGCTGATGGGGATTGATAATAAGCAGGAAGACAATTCCATTTGTACCAAATTTTTTTTGTACCAAAAATGTTACACCCTCTTACATGCGCGCGGGGCCCGCATAAATAAAAAATTCACAAATACGTGGTCCCCACTCCCCACACCCTATTGCGAGTGTAAGTAAAAGATTAGGTAAAAAGTGAATGTACATATAGTATTGTCCGCTATAGATGGGCAACAAAGAGAAGCTGATGGAATTTCAGTTAAGCCCAATCAGAAAAAAGGTTGCTGAACATATCTATGTTGAAGATGCGTACTTTCAATAATAGAATGACGTGAAAGTTAGTTCCATATCCTTCGACAATACTTGCCTTATATGGATATTATGATGTTCCAATGTATCCATAACTTGTGCAGTGTGCATCTTAAACAGAAGTTGATCAGTCTTTTTTGTACTCTTAAATTAATTGAATTTTTAAATGTTGACATATCGGTAAAGATCTGTCCAATTTATTATCATAACCTCATGATTTCACATGCTGGAATTTGACTCTTAACAGTTGAATTGTTAGGAAAGATAAAAGTGTTTATGGAGTTGGGTAAGAGAAAGTATCAAAGTACAGCTTACCTTTAGTCACGTTCGGATATCTTCACTGACATATTGGAATATATTTCCTACCCTAAATGCATATTCAATGTTTTTAGGTAAAATCACGCCTGCGAATATACAAGCAAAATGCAGAGACGATCTTATCGACATACTTGAACATATCGAAGAAGGTATTTTTAAACTTGAAGATGGTCGTTTTACTTTAAACCCAGCAAATGTATATATTCCCATGAATTTTACTTAATATTGCTTATTCAACAGATTGATGGAAATAGTCCAAAAGAAGTGGTTTTTAAGGAAATAGATTCTTTGTTGTCAAGAGTGCAGAAAGATAAAGACGCATCAAAATCAGGTGAATTCTTCCAACCTTTGTTTTTGATGAAAAATTAATCAGTTGCAGCTGGGGAATGCTTTTTTCTATTCGATTTGACACCTCAGGCTGAGAATGGGGGACAGACAATTTGACACCATAAATATCTAGTAGTAGAAAAAATTCTCTTTTCAAATATCGTGTTCTCAAATAATTCAGCTCAACCTGACAATTTTCAACCAGACTTTTATCTGCTGGTAATTGTTTTGAATTCATTGATCTTAATTACTATACAGGTAAATTAACAGTGAGTGACAGCCATTCTGACGAGAAACCTTCAACCAAGGTATCTAGTTACTTGTTATAGTTTATATATGCATAGACATTTTCTTGAATTCTCTTGAGACGAGTACATAAATTTGAAAAGATGACTGTTAGCTCTGTTCATTTATTTTGCCATCGACTTCAACAGGAAAAGTGGAGAGGAATACCAACCAGACTGAATAATATTCCTCATTCTAGAGAAATCAGGGAGTATTTTTACGATGATGTTTTGCAAGCAACCCAAAGAGCAATAAATGATGGGAAAACTCGAATAAAGGTCAGATATCTTTGTAGGTTCCTTTTTAAATTGGAAAAGATGCAGTTAGGTGAGCTTTATGACTTGTTTATAGCCATCTTAGATTCTTAGTATATTCCTTAATGGAGAATCTACCTTTTTTCACATATGCTACTTTGTGAGGCTACAACGTGAAGTTCTTATAGATCGGAGTAAATGAACATATTCATCTAGTGTAGAATTTCTGAACTCTCTTGTTAATTGTGAGTTCACATCAGTGTCAGAGTGAGTGTGTGTGTGTGTGTGTGAGAGAGAGAGAAAGATTGGAAGGATTTAATTTTTCTCAGGCATACAGGTTACGATGGAGAAAAATCGGAAGTTGATGTTAGTATAATTGTTAAAATGCCTCTTTTCCTTTACTTTGTTTGGGGAATGGGCCAAGAGAGAGAGTATAGTCCCTTAATGTTCACTCATGATCATTGTAGCATATTCCTTGAAACTTAGTATCTTGAATTTCTCAAGAGCTTGAGCTCATGATGAATAATGATGTGTTCTAGGTGGAGATCAATATTCCTGAGCTGAATCCAGAAATGGTGAGAAACTTTCTTTATTCACTTCCTTTTTTTACTTAATTCTTTCTGATCAGTTCAGAGTTAATGATATCTTGTCATGAACAGGATGTTTATCGAATAGGTACCTTAATGGAACTTGTTCGTGTTCTTGCTCTTTCCTTTGCTGATGACGGAAAGTGCGTCAAGGTTAATATCACAGGCTTGCTACTATCGATCTAATGTTTTTCATACAGTAGGTATGTATTGATCTTCCAGATTTCTCTTTTAGGTTTGCGTGCAAGGGTCTATGGGAGAAGGAGCACTTGCTGGAATGCCATTGCAGCTTGCAGGAACTCGAAAAATTTTAGAGTTCATGGATTGGGGTGATTATGGTGCTAAGGATACTTTTATCAAGATTGGTTCTATAGGTACTGGACTGAGTTGATTAATATGTGTAAAAGTGTTTTGTGAAGCTTTATTTTGTTTGCCATTTTGGATGTTAGCATTCCGTAATCGTTGCTGATACAATATGCATATTAATTCTCTTGTTTTCATGTCAATTATTTGTCCCCTTTTATGGTGAAATGCCTAATTTTTAGTAAAGATGAAGAGCATGTTTGGAATGTTTAAATTATACTTTAAGCTGGTCAAACATACTTTCCATCCACACATTTTGTAGGACCACAACTTTCTATCAACTTATTATCAACATATTCTGTAGGACCCACAACTTATAACTACTTAAAAGCACTATCAAACAAGCATGAAGTTAATAATGTTGGTGAAGATAATAATTCCACGATGATGAGAATGCTCATGTTGGAATTACCGTAATATTAGTTTTCTAAATTTTTTTGATTTAGATAATCTTGGTGCGCTTATCTTGAACATGCTCTTTTGTCTGGTTTCTTGTCAGATATTGATTTATTGCAGCAATAGTTCGTGAATTCACTTGGAAGGACTTCAAAATATAAGTTCACTGGTGATATGAGCCTCGATATAAATATGTACTGTGTGTCTGCAGGTGGCAAGGAGGTTGATGAGCAAGATGACATGTTTATCTTAGTGGCTCCTCAAAATGCTGTGGGAAACTGTATCATTGATGTCAGGAACTAGAGAGTAAAATGTGCTTCACTTTTTGCTTTTATTCAGATTCTCTATTTCACAATCCTGGAATTTAATAATGCAGGATCTTAGAGCTATGACTACTGCTGCAGGACATCGTCCCGTTGTTCTTGTCAATCCTAGGCTGAAGGTCGGATTCCAAACTCTATAAGCAGTATGCTTCGTTCTTTGTGCATATTTATATATTGTTTAGAAGAAAAGGTAAAAGAAACTTTAGTTCTAACCCTGATGCTCATTCCTAGGTTGGCAACTGAAAAATACTTTGAACCTTGAGTAAATTGTAACCACTCTAGTCGCACGAGTCTCAAAAGCAAGTTATTGAGCCATACACATTACCATATTCTTCTTTCAGTGATTTAACTAGAGCTGCAAGCGAGTTATGCTGCGTCAAATCTTGCAAATGATCTTGAGCTAGACTAAAAGCTTGAGCTGCATGGAGCTTGATTACCTGATAGGCTTTAAACAAGCAGATCCAAGAAAGAAATGAACTTATTCATATAATCTCTAGTAGACCTTATTCTCCTTTGTGTCCATTAGAAAAAATTAACAAGTCTGTTTAAACTAGTTCCTTAATTAGTTTGTAAGCTTGAGTTTAGTTTTGTTAATCTGGTTTATTCATTTAAGCTAAAATTCTATGCTTGAGTTGGAATTTGCATGGAAACCAATGTGTTCAGCTTGTTTGAAAATTTTGCTAAAATACTAGAACTTGTTGAATGATAGATATTTGACCTGCACAAACAAATTCAAGCTTGAACTCTTCTTGACTGTTCCTCTTTTTCATAGACAGAATTTTGTCCAAGTGTCAATATAAGCTCATAATTTGAATATCTAGTGGTATAACGAATATGACACCCTGATAAGAGAAGCCCCATAGGTAGGTAATAGTAAACTAGCAGTAGTACCAAGCTTTTTATCAGTTTTGTGTACCAAAGTATTAGTTTCACCACTTTTGGTAGGTATGCTGGAGGATTCTATTAAAATCAGATGTCTTTCCACTTGAAATAATGAAAGTATCTATGTACTACAGTTTCCATTATCCTGGTTATCTTTATGCAGATTGTCTTGAAAAATCACTGATTATTTTTCGTATTGAAAATTGTTAGGATTTGCCAGGTTCAAGTGGCATCATGCAAGTAAGTACAGATTGATCAGGCACAGTAATTGCATAATCGCAGCATCTATTTGGCGAGTTTCTGATTTGTGATTTATCTGCAAGACAATGGGTCGAGAGAAGAGATTAGAATATGCTGCTTCATTTGAAATCTGCTACTGCTTCCGGCTGCTCTATTATGCGGGGACACAATATCCTATCATGGGGGCTCTCAGGTGAGATTATTAGTAATTTATACTGATACCATTTCTTTCATAACCAATTTATAAGTAATTTCCTCCCCTCCTCTCTTGGCGTATGCAATGTTTTATGGTTTATAGTTAGTATTGAAGCTATGAGCTATATTTTTGGAATGACACACATTATTAAATTCTTCTCATATTTTCATTTTACCATGTTCTCTGAAGTAGTATGTCAAGTACTTGAGTTCTCGTTGACTCTGGCTTTATGTGGGAACATAAAGATAATAGATTAAATATAAGTAGAGATGTAGAGTATCAATGCTGAGGGGATGCCAATAACTTTTGGAAACTATTATGGAATAATTTTCTATGTCGGACCTCACAAGAGAAGTTGCATTATAACATCAGGATGTCTTACCCGTACGAGTATGAGTTATACAAGAGGGTGGATGTATCTGCTGGGAAGGAGAAATATGTAATCTTGTCAACATTTCCAAAAAGACCTACTGGAGAAGAAATCAACGACGCATTTGATGGAAAAACTAGGTAACACGACTCTCTGCTTGCTTTTGAAGTTTGCCCTCCAGTAATGAGTCCATGTACATCATAATTTGATTATCATGCTATACTTGCAGAAATGAAGCTAAAAGAGCGACCGGAATATGGTAAGAATATCTTAAAGTTCATTTCATTTTTCATATTGAATTCGTTTGATGTTAATGACATACTTACATTTCCTTTCAGGGGCTTCTTGAGTGGCATACTCTGAGCCAAAAAAGCAGACGTCGACTAAGAAATGCACTCTGTGTCCCTATCAGCCTATCAGGGATAATGGTATATAAAACATCCATCGCTAAACACTTTAAACTGAGATTGAGTTACGTTCTTCACATTTTTTTTCTCCTGCCACAGAATCTTGTTAATGGTTATCCATCAAAGCAGAAAAGATTTCTACATTCCAGCATCATGAGGTGAAAAATGCAACCTTTTGTTAGTGTTTTGTCAATTGAGAGACGGAGTTCTACTATACTAGATATTTTATTTATGTATATAGAATAATGTTGTTAAATATTCAACTTGTACTAGAAGTCGTGGACTTGCATTGCCTTTGTATTTATTAATGAATGTTAATAAATATGGACAGTTGTATTTATCCAAAGCACATATTTACAAGGACAATTTTCATCTTCAATGCAATTCCTCCTTTATCTTGATGTTGAACCAATTGTTGGAAATTGAAGAAAACAGTTAACCAATGTAGAACATTTTTTACTAGTAATGATAATTTGGAGAAAATTAGAACTTATTGCCCAGTAATGGTTGGGTCCCGGAAAAGAATGAATGCAATAAGAAATGCAGAATGTGAAGATATTAAGTCCATGTTTGGTTTGGATAACAATTATATTTTTAGTAAGTTTTCATGAAAGTTGGTGAAATATGTGACTGAAAAGTTACTAAAAATTGTGGATCTTATAAAATACGTGATTGAAAATGAGTTTTAAGAAATTGATGTTAAAAAAGGGTTACGCAATAATGCTCTTTATGTCCTAGACGACATAGTTGAAATATTAGCATGTTGTGATAATGGAGTACCTACGTATGTGTTAGTAGGCGGTGTAAAAATATCTCAGTGGACCATAGTGCAAGATTCAGAATATTTTAGGATAAATTGATTTCAATGAAACAACTAATTCCAGTACTAAAAATGACTTGTATTGCAAAATTCGAATTAATTGATGCTACCAAAAATCGTACCTGCTGATTTTCGAGCTTGACGACTGAGAATGAGCACGAACGTGATCTTCTGGTACCTAAAACAAATGTGTCGAGATGTGTTCTCGTCGCCCCTCCGATACTTAAGTCAGAGAGAGAATTTGCGAAAAATATATGCTCAAAAATTGTGTAAAACATACCTTAATAATGAATTGGACTTAATATTTATAGAGGTAGGTAGTCCATTCCTGATTGGACTTGGTTTGCCAAGTGTCCTTATCCTAAGGAATTCTACATGAGATGAATATTGCATGGCAACTATAGATCTAGTCATAGTTTGACTATAACACTCGTCGATATAGACTCATTTTGAATATAGGAGTCTTAACTTAAGGTATGTGGATAGACTTAGAATTCTTAGAAAGTAAAATCAGTCCATATCTAAGGAAACCTTTGAGTTCGGCTAAGGAAAAGGTCCGAGGACACAACAATATTTGGGGTCGTACATTACCAAATCAAGTAAAACTAATGGTGGAGATCCTCGAGCATCCTTGAACATGCTCGATGACCCGAGGAGTAAGCACGTGTTCCACATGAAGGAATGATGCTCGGGTAAATTACCCTCAAGCTTAAAGGTGACCATATCAATAGCTATAAAGATCTTTATTCAAAAACTTATTTGGGAGTTACGTGCAATTTTATTCGAATTATTTGTATTTTTCTGAAAAAACATCTAAAGATACTGTTGCATGAATTCTAATTTTTCGGTTATACATAAAAAGACTAATGCGTAACTTTCTTCATGATCAACATATGTAACTAATTAATTACAAGTTGGTTGCATGAACTATCCTATGCTCTTGGCTCGTACAGTTGGAAGAAATGTTTAGATGTGTGATATGTTAAATCATACATAATTAAATATGAACAAAAGACTAAGTCACTAAGATATAACCACATAATAGGGTAATGTAATATTTATTTATTGTCAACGCCCAAGTAGTCCACCTTTTGCCGTCTTTCATGTACATATTAATAATTTAATACTAGAAATAAGAGAATTGAAACTGGAATCAAAACAAGAATTAGTATAATGGTTTTAGTATTAAAAAAAATGAAAGATAAGTATGGAACTGCAATGGACCTTATTCCAATACAAACCCGTTGACCAAAATATTCAATACGCAAACTGGCAAACTCCAACTAGTACATGTATGGGTATCAAGTGCTGGTTGCCTCGGCTCGCCTCACTACCTAGCTCGATTTGACCATGCAAACAGTTTGTCAACTCTTCTGTTAGTGTGTGAGTTGAAAAATATACATGACAAGCTGCGGCTCGTTCTCGTCGCACTTTTGTTGAGCTAACTGGGTAGACGAACCTGCCCACTAGTACATGTGCGTTTATGCTTATTTATGTTTATTTAGAAATAACAGTAGACACGGGAAACCTGAGAGAAATAGGGACTACCATATTGGTCCAAGCATTAAAGAGAGAAAAATTCCATTCAAAAACTAGTTCCATTTAAAGTTGCATCATAAATGAAAAAGCAGATACAACTTTTGCAGTAATATTAGACCAAAACCAACACGGCATGACGTGTTCTAGTTACTAAGTTTCAAAGAGTTGTCGAGTGCACATATGTAGTCAACTCCTCTTCCTCGAGAAAGAATTGAAATTCAGATACCTCAGCCAAGCTTTTGGTGGAAGGTAGATAACCATGGCTGGAGGGTCTTTTGCACGAAGAGGGGTGGCAAAAGAGAGAGCAGAGCAGTATAAGGGAAGGGTCACTGGTTTTGTTATCATCGCCTGTATAGTTGCTGCAGTTGGAGGATCACTCTTCGGCTATGATATTGGGATTTCAGGTATAAACTCTTATATTTCTTACCTGCCACAAAAAGTCCCCCTTAGGCCTTATGAAAAAGAAGAACAATTATATATGCATCTTATATTCATGTATGTTGATAGCAAGATCTTGGACGGGCGTAGAACTTTAAAGTTAGGGGTGTTACTCATATAAATAAATCGTAAAATACACACGCCACCTGGCAGGCAAATGAACCCACACGTGGTACGCGGGTCAGCCGCCCCGATGTCATACACGGAAGGAGCCTGCGTATTCGCCCCCGTTTGCAAATATCCCACTCGAACCCCCGCAGGAGAAGTCAACATGTCCGAACCCATGCGATCGGTAAGAGAGATTGATAGGACAGCACACTGTTGGCGCCGCCACTATAGACCTACGTTGTCCCATCACTGGCAGAAAGGCAATATTTGAAGATCTTGGTATTAATGGCATGATTAATTGACAGTTAGGACGTGATGTATTAGCTAGACAGATGAAGCCACNGATTGACAGTTAGGACGTAATGTATTAGCTAGGTAGATGAGGCCACATATTTTATCATCTAACGGCTTCTAATCATTGTATTCAACTATAAAAACATACACCTGACACCATTTGAAGTTAATGCAAGTTTATACAAAGAAAACTTGGGCACTCTCTCTGCTTAAAAGCTTATTCCTCAAAGCTGACCCCCTTTCTTATGAGAACAACAATCACATTGCAAGTCAAGATACATTTGGAATCCACCTTTTCTGTTGGACCATTTTTTGGGGTCAACAGATTGGCGCCGTCTGTGGGAATCTTTGGTACCATAACCACGTACATCCTAGTGGTAAAGGTCACCCTAAGAGAGCCTTAAAGAAAGGTTTCGATTCTCGAAAAGGAATCATCACAAGGAGGCAGCCCAGAACACAATGAGTTCGAGTCACCGGGAACGCACCACAAAGGGCGGCAGCGAGGGGCTTCTGAAGAAGAGGTCCTTCGAACGAATGTAAATATACACTGTCCCCATTATTGCCACAAAAGAGGCGATACCGTTATGTGTTTAGCTCGAAGGGTCAGGGAAATGGCTGAGAACATGAGGAACATTGCCCAACAGAACGCCACCATGCAACAACTGTTAATGCAAATACAACGCCAAGCCGGACCCCATGCGCTTCAGCATGGAGCTTTTCACTAGGAGGGCGAGGAAGTTGACACGGCAACATACCCTCAAAGATATGAGAGAAATGACCCCGTAGAAAAGGAGGTAGGAATTGACACTTCTACCAATTATGTTTCCAAGCCAACTCGGTGGAGACGCACATACGGAATGAAGCCTTTCCCTAAAACGCTCGCAAGAACATGGACCACAGAGATCCACCAGTGTCTTTGATAGGATTGGGCCTTCCAGGCCTAGAAATAGGCCGCAATAGCCTCATCCCATTCAAAGATCACAGAGTTAAAACATGGAGTATGAACCCTAAGGAGTCCAATCGCCATCTAGGAACGAGCGTGAGAGAAGAGATGCTACGAATACAAGAAATCAAGCCAACGTAGCACAGCCTCGATATCAAACAGACGAAAATGATTCTGATGGCCCCTGCTGATCATTTGAACTGGATGACGATAACGAAAGTTTACCTTTCTCTAGAGAGCTGTGAAGTGCCCCGATCCCCAGCCACTTCGTCCCCCTAAGATACCTAAGTGTGAGGGTAAAGGCGATCCAGCTAAACATTTCAACAATTACAAGACCTAGATGTCTTTAAGGGGAGCCTCGCCAGCATTAAAATGTAGAGCTTTCCACCTCACACTGACAGGGGTAGCGAAAATATGGTACAGTCGCATTCCCGCGGGCA
>CAIGRF010279683.1:27974-40063 GCA_903798235.1 Fraxinus ornus
AGATATGGGGGTACTGGCGCTTAAATATTGAAGCAAGTAAATGAATAAATTAAGGACTAGTTGATACTAAATTTATAGATTGGGTGGTAATACTGAAATTTGTCCCGCGGCGTGCATGGTACAGAATGCGATTTGCATCATTATTAACTTCTGTTCACGCTCCATTTTTACCACGTACCATGCACGTTGAGTTACTGCCAAGTGTCCTAGCTATAATTAATTGAATTGAGTTATAGGGTGGGACCCATGGTGGACTTTGGGAGTTTGAAAAGTTCTTATCATCATCCCATACCTTTTTTATTTTTATTTTAATTCTTATTTTTAGAGTAGTTCTGTTCACTGGGCGATTACCTGACAACTTATTTTAGACGCCGCCGTGTAAAGGTGTTGCCTCCCTTACCCTATAACGCCATTGGAACCGCTCTCTCTCTCTCTCTCTCTCTCTCTCTCCGTATTTTTAGTTCTCTCTTACACTTTCTCTCTCTACAGCTTCCTTGAATCGCAAACCTACTGGTTTATATCCTCATCACTTTTCCTTTTTTTCACTTTAATTCGTTTGTCCCTCTCGAGAAATGACAACACCGGTTGTGAAGAACAACTTCTTGCCACCCGGGCTGGTGTCCAATCTTGAACAAGTTCTGTTAAGCCGAAAAACCGGTGGCGGAGGAGATGGTGAATCGTCTAATCCCAATGAAAAAGAGGACGATTCGGCCAAGCCCGTTTCGTCCAGTAGCGGGGATTCGCCCGAGCCCAGTGGTGATGATGGATCAAAACCCATAATTTTGGTCACGAATAGTGATGGTATTGAGTCCCCGGGCCTCTCGTATTTGGTCGAGGCTCTCGTTCGCGAAGGGCTCTACAATGTCAACGTTTGCGCCCCTCAATCGTTGGTCTTCAAGCTTTTTTTTTAAATCCTTATTTAGTCTCTTGTGCAATAGTATACATGGATATTTGTTTTCGAAATACTATCTAATCTTTTTCGATTTTATCATTTCTGTCTTTGAGTTTTTGATTCTGATTCTAGAGGATTAAGGATGTACTATGTGGGGCCTTTGTTGAAGTCTTTTTTGGGCATCCGGTATTTGAGGCCTTTGTTTTTTTGACTTTCATTGAGCGATTAACGGTTTAGTGGGATGTGTTAACAGGGATAAATTGACATCCGGGCATTCTTTATCACTAAAGGAGACGATTGAGGTGGTTTCTGTTGATATTAATGGAGCCACTGCTTACGAAGTTTCTGGTACTGTTGTTTTCTTCTTCATTTTTGCAATTCTTATAGGTTGAGTTAATGTTCATAATATGATGAACGTTAATTATTTGAGTTGGTGTTGGAGTTCTTGGATGAACTTTGAAGTAATATTTTGCTTTATGTAACTTTCAGGAACTCCTGTGGATTGTGTGTCATTAGCTTTATGTGGTTCACTATTTACATGGTCTAAGCCCCTGTTGGTATGTTCTTCGTTCTTATGTCAAATAGAGTTTTCTCCTATAAACGGTGCTTAGCTACTCATACACGTATCTCTGTTATTTTGTTTTTGACTGATCTTTAGGTTATAAGTGGTATCAACAAGGGTTTAAGCTGTGGACACCACATGTAAGTTGTTGCCATTTCTATATACTCCACTTTGTAAGTTGTGTCCAATCTTTCCGGTTTTAACTGCACTTATATTATTGACGTGACACTCAGGTTTTATTCAAGCGTTGTTGCTGGGGCTAGGGAAGCATTGGTTAATGGTGTGCCATCTATATCAATATCATTAAACTGGTATGTTGGTAATCCTTTAGAAGAGTATGTTGCATCTTTATAGAGTAATTTTGGCAGTATATGATAGGATGTCTAAATACTTTATGATAGGAAGAAAGATGGAAGTAAGGAAAGTGACTTCAAGGATGCTGTGACTGTTTGCTTACCGTTTATACAAGCGATGATAAGAGACGTGGAGAAGGGTGTTTTCCTCAAAGGTTGTTCACTAAATGTAGAAATTCCAACTTCTCCCTTGACAAACAAGGTTTGTTTCTAATATCGTACTTGGACTCTTTTGAATGATATCATGTCATATGTTGATGAAGTTCTAAGTTCCTTGTTAAGAACAATTAAAGAGCAACATCTGGAATTCATAATGCATGGAATGGTTGAGTTTTGATCATTTACTATTTGATAATGCTTGCATAATTTCCTAGTTTGGAATTGATTTATATAGGCATTCTATCTGTAAGTTCTATTTTTATGCCAAGTCGTTAAGTAGTTATTATGCTGCTGATCCAACTAGTTAATGACTGGTAGAGAATCATTATCTTCATTCTCATATTTGTGTTGCATGTTTTGATTGTTGTGAGAATCAGAGAATGGTCCCATAGACATGCCTAGATAAAACATTAAGAGACTAGTAGAGAACCTGCTGAATTTAGTTTGTCCATTTCCCTTCTTTTGCCCCTGTTTGATAGAAATTAAAATTAAAATTTTTATCGAAGTCAAATTCAACGGTTAATTTTAACCACATATTTCATGAGTCAACCACCATTTCATCAACTTCAATCAAAATCGGCAAAAAAATATGATTTTAATCTCCACCAAAAAAGGCATTATTTCCAAGTTCCCATTTGATTTATCTGTAGAAATTGTTCTCATGCACATTAGATTCTTGGCTATGGTTGAAGTAAAAATCTTTGCTTCTTTGAGTCATTTTCATGCTTTACTCTACCTATTGAAAATTCTTTTCACCTCAATCTATACACTTATATCAAGAAAATTCATTATATTTGGCTGGTGATTCCATCACTATATTCCACCACTCTCGTTCTGTATGTTCTGATAAATTGATAACCATTATTGCTCATTCAAGTTAGGGATGAGACATTCAAGAAAATGATTTGCTGACTTATGGCTGTCTTGGGTGAACCACAAGGGGATTAAACCTAGGGAAATACAATATCATATTGAAACCCATATAACTAAAAGGATCATAGAAGAAAACTGCAAGTCAATTATGTAAAAGGGAACCTAACCATTATTTCAACTTGTATGGTATGACAACAATTGGATGGTAGTTTGAAAGTTGAGGATAGAGATAAATATCCTTAACATTATCATCATTAGTTATACGTACTATAGCTCCTTTCTGCAATTTACAAAAAACATTATTCTTAATTACTGGCCATCCCATGGTATGAAGTCTTATCGACATTATGCTCCCACATAGTTCTATACTAATATTATTTAACTATTCAATGAATACTTAACAATTTTCATACCTCCTTGCTCATGTAAGGGCTATTATAAGGTCTCAAGTGATGTAAGTAAAAGCTTGTTTGGGAAATGTCTATAAACAATTTAAATTTAATAGGTAGAAATGAGCGGTGAATTAATTGTAATCCTTTTGGGACCCATGAAATGCGTGGTTGCATTAGTCAAACGTATGCCAAATCTCTTCACTCTTCATCGTAAGAGATATTGAAAAGCGTATGTCAAAGCAATAAACTTGTAATACTTTCTAAGATATAAAATAAGGGCCTAAAATTTTGAGGTCGGTATTTGAAGTCTACAAGGGCAGGACAAATGAAAGCACATCTCAGTTGCCACGAGGACTAGCCTTGTGGCATAAGACTCAGTAAGTCAAGATGTAAACCTTATTAAATTGAGGATTAAAGTCTTGACAAATGGCACCCAAGGTGTATACGAAATGCAGAACCCATTGAAAAAAAAAATAGTAGCCTCATGTAAGGCATGCCTCAATGCGTAGCCTTTAGACATCCTTTTAAAGCAACTATTTCCCAGTATTGATTGCTAACTTAAAATTTCAAAGAGGTCGGTCCACAGTTCCATTACCAATATCAATATTGACTGGGCTAGCCATTATAGGTTTGTAAAGAGTTACAAGATAAAATTATAAATATATTTTCATGGCGCATTCATTATGAAGTTCGGGTACTTGTGTTCAGAACTACGAGATTTGATTCTTGAAGCTCCATATGCAGATTTTGCAACTGATACACATTTTTTTCATCCTTTTGTTTGTGTCGAGGAAAATAAGATTTACCTGGCTCTGCTTTCAGACAAGTGAAAGGTGTTAAAACAAGATTGCATCTTGGATTTGAGGAAAAAATTTCGTAGTATCTACACTTGAGGGATTGTTTGAGTCCCATTTTTTTGAAAATTCATTTTTTTCGAAACTCATTTTCAACTTCACATTCTCCAATAAAATAAATATTACGCGTAGATCGAAATTTTTAACCACACATTCTCCAAAAATCACTATTCGAAAATGATTTTTTTCATTTTTCCATTTATTCAACTTGTATTTTAGCATTGGTTCAATGACGTTTTCTCTTATCCTTTGTCCGTTGATACTGAATGTGTGTTTTCAGTTTTGGATCCATGACAGGTATGTTTGACATTTTGTTTCAGATACTGATGCAGTATTTTCTATGTACATTTTTTTGTTTCATAGGGATTCAAGGTTACCAGGCAAAGTCTTTGGAGGTCCACTCTTACCTGGCAAGCCATTTCAGCCACCAGACATCAGGCTGCTTCACGGTTTGCCAGTCAGCAAAACAATGCTATGCAGCTTGCCCAACTTGGACGTGATGCCTCTGCTGCTGTAAAGTTTTTGTTTTACATTTAATTTATTATTCATATCACATTAAAGGTGTTGCTGTGCAATATCTTGTAGCATTCAGACGGTTAGACCTTTATCATTGAAAAAATTTCAGGGTGCTGCTCGCCGTTTGACCACTCAAAAAAAGAATATTGAGATAGTTGAATCAATTGGTGCTGCAGGGAAGTTGGATTTTAAACGAACCGTGAAGTATTTCCGACTAGAGGTAACATTCATTAAGTTGCAGGTGGGAGCAATGTGAAGCTTCTTGATGTCTAGTTAGTTTTGTTTTTATTTTCATTTTTATAGGGTGCTTTTGAGCTGTGGTTCTGGTGTCGATTATTTTTTAGGAGGCCAAGAACGATCAGAACACGAGAGAAATTATTATGTTTATCTTTTTTCGATTGAAATAAAATTCAATGTTCAAGAAATCCTCGTTTAAATAGACATGCTACTGCTACCATTAAGAATATCAAGGTTTTTAAGGAATAATTATCATATCTTTGATTAAGTATGGATTCATTCCTTGTATGTTGACACTTTTTTATTGGGCCTGGATCTTCCACAGATTATCACATGAGACGTACACTCAAGAAATTATGTATCATAAATATCTTTGATCTCTTGTGATTGTGGCCAATGCTGCTTACTATCTCCTTGATATTGACCAATTGTCCAATTCCTTTATAATTTTTTTTCTTTTCTTGGTAGTGAAATGATTCAGTTTTTTGTTTCAAGGAATGATTTGGTTAATATCTAATGATTGCAGATGCTTGACAAAGAGCAGGAAGAAGAAGACGAAGATCTTGATTTTAAAGCCCTTGAAAATGATTTTGTGAGTTTTGTTCTTATTCTGTCTCTCTTGTTAATTTTGACGGTGCTTCCTTGTAGTGCACAAATATGTACGTGTATGTATACGTGCATGAAATCAAATGATGCTGTTTTGGATTTAGATGGGTGTACTGGTTCTTTGGAACAGGTTGCAGTTACCCCAATCTCTTTATCCATGCAAGTAGAGACTGAGACTAAAAAAGCTGCTTCAGAATGGATTTCATCTGCGCTGCAAGTTGAGCAATAAAAAGCAACCTTCCAGTTGACATAGTCAGTACTTTTTGCACATTTGCAGAGGAAATTCAGTCATCTTTGCTGCCTTTATTTGGATTTTTAAATTTTTTTTTCCTTCTTAGTTTTGTAGTCGTGAATATACTCTGGAGCAAATGCTTCCCTTGTTAATTTATATATTGGCAATGTTGTAAACTGCCAATCCTTCAACTAGTTTCTTTGCAGCTGACAAAACATGTTGTTTTACCATATCTCCTTGCTTCAATTTAGTGTATGTGGGCGAGGTGCTTCTTGGTGTTCGTTAGTTCGTGGTTGTATTTGGCCCTGTAACTGGACGTAGCCGGTCTGTACGTTTGGATCTTGTGCTGTGCCTGATAGCATTGATTGTATAAAATTACTGATTTGTTTGTTGAATTGCTCTTTGTTTTTGTCCTAGCCGTCGTTGGTGATGCATCACGTTTGTCTTGGCTTGTGCTTGGGATTCATTTAGCAGTTTTTACCAGCTACTACCATATTCACACCACAGTTTTTACTAATTACACTACATTTTAATTGCAATGAAAGTTCTCAATCTTAGCTCATTTTTGCACTAGTGTTAACTTTTTCTCAATGTATCTTTATCATTAATCTTCAATTTTAGTACATTATGATATTAATTAGGGGATGGAATGTGATAATTATGTGAAGGTTGACGACAAGAATAAGAAGAAAAAAGTTGAGAACATAAGTATGAAAATGAGTAAAGATTGACGAATTTTTTTCAATGCATACACTCATGAAATCCCTTATTGATCTAGCTTCCTCTTACTCACCCATACGGTACGATAAAATAACTCAGCATTGCCTTCACGAGCATGGCGCAATGGTAAAGTAGGAGAGTTCTTTTCGAAATATCAGAGATTTAAATTTTCGCTACAGTTGAAAGACAACATTTATGTTGGAAGACATATATCATTTGCCTTACGAATATCCGATTCAAGTGTGTATAAACTGTGATCGTATTAGATTTATTTGGGTGGCGAATCGGGGGGAAAGTCGCCACTCCTTTGAATTAGTCTGAAACTTGAATACTTGAGTATAAATATAAAAAATTTAAAAAACTCATCTGCCCTGACATGACACTAGACCTCTCCAATCCAACTTCTTCTTACTCGTTCTTACCCGTAGGGATGGCAAAATGACTCTGGTTTGCCTGGACTTTGTCATAGAAAGGGAACGGGCCATCCGAATTTTATATTTTATTTAGAGTTTTAAATATAAATTGCATTTAAAAAATAAAATTGAATTAAAAGGACAAATAAGCAAATAGATTGAATGTTAAATGTGGATATTTCAATTCTTGCATTGCATGTTCTACATTTAGAAATTCTCGAAAGACTCGTGAATTTTCATATCTTATTGTCATCTGGCAACCCGTCCACCCCCATCTACGGTCTCACTATCCTTGTTTTGTCTCCCTAACCTTCTGTTTGAGGGACATGTGATGTGAGAATCCACCCACCCCTCTTCTACAATTTTACGACCTTGGTTCCGTACCCTAAATCGTAAGTTTGATGGATGACATGTGATGCAATGTGATAGGGTGGTAAAGATTAAAACTAAATTGAAGTTTGGTGAGCCATTTAATATCTCACTGATAGTTCAGTGACCAGGATGAAATTTACCTGAATCGAATTTGTGGCACTGCAGCTTTCCTCTCCCAGCTTTCAACCCAACACACCCACCCCACCAAATCGAACTCAAAATACAAAAATGGCGTTGTCCAAAACCCTAATTCGCACCGGAGTTTCTCTGATGAACCGTTTCATCAACCCGGCTGTTAAGAAGAACCCAATTCCCCACCACAGAAGTCTCTGTCGGAGTCCCCCATTGATAACCTCTCCGCAGCTGTTCCCCTTGCTCTTCATCCCTCAGTCTCACACCTCCCTTGTACAGTTTCCAAAGCACCAAAACGACGCTGAATCCCACAGAGAGGTCTTCCTACAGCCCTCTGGCCTCCCCTTTCTTCCGTTCTTCCTTCCAGAAGGTATTTCTGATTTTCCCACATATATGCATATATTGTATGTGCTGCTTGCACTCGTGGTTTTGTAGTAATATATAGATATGGATTTACATATATGCTTGTTCTCTTGAACATTGTTTACAGGAAGTTTGAGATTTTGTAATGTGAAATGTACATATTTTTAGAGAAGAACATACCAGGAGTGAAGACTGTATTTCCCTTTCAATTTCCACGTTTACATTCATGCTAAGCAGTGGTTAGTGTTAGGAATAAAATGATGTTGATGTGTTGACGTATCCACTATATTGTGCTAGGATAGGCAAAAATTTGCTTGTGAAGTTTATAGTTGGTGACTTAAGATCTTCTGTTCGAAATTTGAAAATGAATGAAAAGACTAACCTTGATAAGGGTTTTCATTATACTTATTTTTGAAGTCGTATAGTCGAGCTATATTAATGTTCCAGGTAAATTTTAAATGGTCACCATTTGTGTTTCTAATTTGATTGGTTTCACTTGGTATATTCTCAAATCACTCCTTGCAACCTTAGCCTTGTGACATGGACGAGGTTAATTGTGTAGGTGAAGATGAATGCATGGTTGTATATTCTTCTCCCTTGTATCTGCTACATGATTAGTGGCTTTGTGATAAAGTATTCTATTTCTTAATTCTTCTTCGTTTGTGTCACTATCTTTGGGATTTGGAGTGTTGCAAAGATCTTTTAGGTTATCTTGGGGACCTGCACTTAGAAGTCTTGTTCTACCTGGTACGGTTAGTTAAGGAATATCCTCATTCTTGTATAGTGAAGTTCAAGAAAGCCTTCAGCTATGAATCAAGGCAAGGCACGACGTTGTTAAGTTTGTGATTGGCAGTCAACTTAGAAGTCTTGTTCTACCTGGTATGGTGCATTAGTTAAGGCATATCCTCACTCTTTTCTGCTAATTTGTTGGTGAACATCGATTAGTGTGGTAATCTTGAGGGGTTGCTCAATTGGTTAAGCCTTGTGTTTGCTCCCCAATGGTCACCAGTTCGAGTCCGACTCCCCTCATGGCCACTGAGGTGAGTACCCGACCGTAAACATCAAGACCCCGTGGGATTAGTCGAGGTGCGCACAAGTTGGCCGAACATCCACGGTTATAAAAAAAAAAAACATCGATTAGTGTGGTGGAATATTTTTTATGATGATCCAGGCCTTGAAAGTGGGTTATAAATGCTGTATTGAAGTTATAATTAGCCAGGATAGCTTGTTCTATGGAGAGTATTTTATTGTATTATGCCTTTTTTTGAAAATATATTTTCTTCATCACATTAATGATTGAGCAAGTTCGTACGATTTTTTTATGTGGCTAACTTATTTGATGGATTTGGCTGGTTTTTTAGTAATTAATGAGGCAACAACCTATTTAACACGATAAAAAATCACTAGTGAAGCTGAAGTTTCTGAAATTTCACAAAAATTGATTCTGGAATTTGGAGAAATTTCAAGAGATTGGGACTTACAAGTATTAGTGGGTTCGTGTTCCAATGGATAGTGAACTGTAAGTTTTCATGATGACTCAGCTATGAGTCTCTAAAATCTAAGCAATGATGATCATTATCAAAAGGATGCTTTTGGAAAGATTATGCCACGCTAAGAAGGTTTGTCAAAGTCTTGATTTGGGTCTGTAAGTGAAGGAAGGACTTTTGAGCGACTGAATTCATTGTAGAGTTGAATATCATGATTGTACAATGTTGTTTGTGAGTTTATCTAGCTAGATTAAGTCGCAGTGATTCTTTTTATTCCTATCTGCATTGAGCCTTCTGATCCAAAAAAAAAAAAAAATGGAAATGGAGAAAAGGAAAAGAAGCACTGAGCTTCCTTCTATTGGGATTGGTGGCAAGTTCGTTAGATGAGCTGATGAGCGCCACTTTCGTTCACCATTTTAAGTTGAAAAGCAAGAGTTGAAGTTTGCACGATTGCTTTATTTTCTTGGTTATTTTGCTACCTGCAAAATTTGGTTTATGATTTTTCTTCTTTATTTATCCTACACAGGAGATGATTCTTCATCAAACAAGCCTATGCTTTTATTACCAAAGCGAACATATCAACCAAGCAACATCAGGCGCAAAAGAACACATGGATTCTTTGCACGGTACCTCTGTCTCTCTCTCTCTCTTGAATGTTGTTTCATGAATATAATGAAATTATAATGGTGATTCATGATAAACTGGTATTTGTAGACCAGGATTACCGCCTCTTGCTGGCATCTTCCTTACATTCTATGGATAATGGACATCTGTTTTTGCATGAAAGTATCTAGGAATGGTATCAAAAATCTTGAATCATTTTTCTGCAAATATCTCTTGTTTTTTCTCTCTCTCTTCCTGTTTCCTCTGTTTGTCCCATCCTCCATTTGCGACCTACCTATCCCACTTCCCCAAATGTAAACCTGAGACCTACACCTCTTTTTAGACATAAATGGTAGATCTAGTCATCTAGCTCTCAGGAAAATATTTCCTCCCATTACTAAATTAGCCACATTATGTCCATCATTGACACCACTGGCCTCGATTATGTGTGTCCTTTGTGTCATGCTATTAACTAATACATTTTCTGTATCCTGGACAGGAAAGCAACAAAAGGTGGCCGGAGGGTTATTGCTCGGCGAATTGCAAAGGGTCGGTCCAGAATCACAGCTTGAGGCTTGGTTGTAGACAAGTTATGGTCAAATCACCTCAAGTAGAGTGGGTTGGTCTGCACAATGTTAGGTTGGAAATACAAAAATTCAAGTTAATCTATTTTAGTGATTTCAAGTGTTTCCAATGCATTGGAGATCTTTTCTTGTTTCTTCATCACTATAGTTTTATTAGCTTGAGGCTCACGTTAATTGTTTGCTCCTTTTCTTTGTTATGCGAGTTTATGCCAAAAAAAAAAGGAACAAATCTACGAAATTGTAGTTTGTATTAGGAATTAAATAGCAGCCATGTAGTCACAAAATGCGTCTGAGAAAATAAGTTTCTTTTGAAATGGCAATATTTCTTTATATAGTAATGTGAAAATCCTGGGTTAGTAGTTAATATTATGATGTAATCTGGAGCGGGTGTAAAAGATGAAATAGCTTAATAGTTATTAGTTAATACTATTTATTTTTGGTTTTACGAGTTTTGGTCTAATATTTTTTGCTTATTTTATTCACTGGGACATTAATTATTTTTACAATAGATGAAGGACTAAATTGCAATTTCAGTTATGCTTTGCGTTGGGTTTGATATATATATATCAGTTTGGGTGACAACCCGTGATAGTTCAATTTGATGGCCGGTTGTATATAATGGTTTATATAGGCCGATTTGGTAAGATATAATTGGATCAAAAAAATTTCGACTGAATAAAAAAAAAAAACAGCTAAAAGCAAAAACAAAATTAATTTTCTCAAATTTTTTTGACACATCATTTGTATGTAAGTCAATATGTAACTATATTATATAAGTAGTATTATTCTTTGATAGAACCTACTTCCTTAAGAGGCAATATTAGAGATATTTTATGAACTTTATGATAATATCAACGGTACTCCTTGATGTTTAAAAGATCACATTAATCTCTTCTATTTCGAGTTTTAAGTGTAGCATTAGCTCTGATTCTATATCGTCTAAGAGCTCGTTTGGTAGAAATTAAAATCGGATTAAAATTGAAAAATTAATCGTTATTTTTTACTTTTATTTGACGAGTGAGACTCAATAACGACTATATTTTCAATTTTAATTAGATTTTAATTTCTATCGAACATGTCTTAAAATAAGAATGATGGTATACCTAAAATATTCTTGTGAAAAGAAAGTTTAATTTTTTTTTACAACTAGTTTCAATTTAATTTGTCCCTTTATAATAAATTAATATTTAAAGACTTTGTATGTACATAATTCTGAATATGCATTCGAATGGAAATTTAAACTTAAAAGTCTGTTAAAATTCGGTTATAAATGATTTAAGATTTTTAATATATATATAAACAAATGCTAACTTATCAAAGTTAAAATCTAGCTTAGAAGTTAAAAATAGTATGTTAGTTCATTCAAAATTATACACTTTCAATAATTATTGTTAAAGATATATATTCATTGTCAAACAACTAATTAACTAAAAAAAACAACAATTTTTATATTATTGTCAAACATAAATAATTTAATTATTCATATTTATTAGTATATAAACATTTATTGTTGGGCAGATTTTCTTTTTATTTTTTTTATAGCCCATGTTTGACTCTCATTAAATTTTAATTCATTTTTTTCTCTCCTCTTATCAATCACACATTCTCTCAGTAAAATAATATTACACATAAATTTAAAATTATCTTTATTTTTTATTCACACACTCTTCAAAAAATATTATTCCAAAATCAATTTTTTTTTTTTTTTTTTAACATTTTAACTACACATTCTCCAAAAA
>CAIGRF010279683.1:41997-64486 GCA_903798235.1 Fraxinus ornus
GAACATCACAATATACTTGACCTTTTAATTCTTTAAGAGGTTTATCTAAAAGGTTCACAATATAACTAGAAATATGTTTTAAATATTACACACGGATTCTAAGTTCGGATCGTTCTTCACTACATGTCCTTTGGACCCTACACCCCCTTCCTTAACAAGTGGATTTAAACCAATGACACAAGGATTTTCTGTCATTTGTTCTAATCAATTGAGCTACTAGAAGCTTTTTTCTTAATCAATTGAGCTACTAGAAGCTTTTTTCTTAAAGTCCATTCTTTTCATCGAATAGCGCCCTTCTTTACCCTATGACTAGTGAAGGACAAGCCCTTGACTAATATATATTGGCTTTTTCGCATGTTTGTCAAGCTTTCGAGTAGCTCTTAACTTATTCATTAGTCAAGCATGCTTATTAAAGTGCCTCAGTTATAGAAGTGAATACGATGTGTTACATCCGAAGAGCATCTTTATAAAAGAATGAAAGGGCTTCATATTTCTCAATTTGGGCTTCATATTTCTCCTATATACTATGTTTATATAGTGGTACGATGTTCTACATGAATCCACGTTGTAAGGACATTATACCAAAGTTGTACATGAAGGATTAAATTGCTGCTATTAAACAATAAGAGCAAGGAATTACAACACGTACATATTTGGAGAACCAGTTTTATAGTTTTGAATAGCTGGAGGACAAAAGAGCTCATTTTAAATAGACGGAGAACAAACCTGTGTAAGGGAAGCCCAAATAAACAGTGACTCAAAATCAAGTGTGCAATTACCTTGTATACACGGGCTCCCTAAAATACGAAATCACCTCCTTAAAATACAAATTCAGTTTCAGCCCAATGGAGTTCCTTCATGTTGACAATTATCGACGGTAGAATCAAGATATTCGGTCACAATTCGAAGGTCGTCATCTCCGATCACAGTTCAATCGGTGGTAGAATCGAGATTTTCGATCACAATCTTTGTACGTAGTTTTCGAGGGCGTTGAAGTTTCAATTGAAGGTTCCAATCTGAGGCGAAAAATTGAAAAAACACGTTTCCATTGTCGGAGCCAAGAATACACATTGCCATTGATATGTCATGCTATTAGTTCGACTTTTACGATTGTAATATGTTTTCATAAATTTGTGACGTGAATTGAAAACATTTCTATGCATAATCAATGAGCTCTGTGACATTCATTACATTGATAGCACATATATAATATCGTAGATAATTCTGTGGCGTGCATGAACTCGTAATGTGACCTGTATTACATTGTGACATGCATGAATTCATTTTTACTCCTGACATTATATCTTTAAAACTCCAGAAATGATGTGTGTACACGTATTTTTGCTAAATGGATCCCAATTATCAGTGGTTTTGTTGGATCGTAATTGCACTTATACTACGCTTGTGGATACCATAATGATCGTGTTTAGTTGGATCATGCGAAGGTAGCCATCACAATATAGTATGTATTGAATCACGATTTGCCACCGGTGAGAATAAAAAGTTAGAGTAATGTGCATTACTCTAAAGGGTATGGATTGTGACCCTTCAAGCATTGATGTTACAGAAATTGAGCAACAATCTATTACGATTCCAACTGACATACAATCTATTAGAGAGTTTTCATTACAGAATGTGGTTTCAGACATATGCGATGCAACTATCAAACCAGGATATCACATAACTGAACATGAAGTTACAGTTGTAACTATCGTTGGTCCTAGAGAAGTAGATGAATGAAGGGTCTTCCGTGATAAGAATATTCTCAAATTGAGCATTTCCTTGTTTGCGATGCAGAATATGTTCGAGTTTATGGTTGTTCGATCAGACAAGGACTATGTAGTCAAATGTTTACATGATGGGTGTACTTGGATTTGTAGATCTTCAAAGTGTGGTAAATCAAGTCTATTTAAGATTAGAAAGATTACTGATGGACACACATGTGGCTCAAACATAATATTGGGAACTCACAGGCAATTATCCAGTACTATTATTTCATCTAGTATTAAATACAAGTACACATCATCACATACTACATACACTACAAATGATATATGTAGTGATACGTTTCATACGTATGGAGTTTCGATGAAATATTCTAAGGCTTAGAGATCTCGAGAGAAGATTTTAAAAATCATTAGGGGTGATCTAACTGAGTCATTCGGTAAGATACCTAGCTAATTTTACATGCTTCAACAAAAAAATCATGGCACAGTTACAGGTTTGGAGCTTGATTGTCACAGTAGGTTCAAATATTGCTTCATAGCCTTTGATGCATCAATTCAAGGTTGAAAGCATTGCAAACCTGTGATTGTGGTGGATGACACCTACTTAGATGGGCACTACGGTGGTACTATCTTTACAACATGTACACAAAATGTAAATAATGGCATTTCTATTGTCGCGTTTGGAATTGGAGATAATGAGAACGATAGATCTTGGACATGATTTTTCAAGAACTTAAATAAGGCTTATGGTTATAGAGATGGATTGTGTTTTGTATCAGATCGTCGTATTAGTATCAAGAATGCTATAGAACATGTTTATTCGGGAACCGTCATGGAATTTGTTCATATCATTTGCTGCAATATCTGAAGTCATATTATGGTAAATCAGGTCACAACATAACGTAAGCTTTCAATTCGGCTATTCATGCATATACATTACCAGGGTTTGAATATAACATGCACCAACTTGACATGATGAACGAAAAGATTAAGCGTTACCTGGTAATATACTACTTTCAATTACAATTTCCATACATTAAAAAAGTGGCCACAAATGTAATTTATATGATATTCAAGAAAATGGTTGATGTTCGTAGGAGGATGTTGGACTTGAAAAGTGGTCACGATCTCACATGCTAGCAAATCGGTATTCTACAATGACATCAAATATAGTAGAATCAGTCAACGTGATCACAAAAGCAGCCAAAAATTACCATATTGTGTCGTTATTAGAATCTTTGAGACAAACTATACAAACCTGATTTTGTAAACATAGTGAGGATGCACTTGGAACCTTCACGAGGTTGACAACCAATTATAAGAAACTTATGAGGAAATGAGCACGGATTTGAGTAATTTGAGAGTAACTTTTTTATTTTGATTAATGAGTTATATAATTGTGACTTGAAAATTGTGTTATCTGTGACCCAAACTAATTTTCTGTGACTTGAAATATATTTATTTGACTTTCACATATGTATGCTTTTTAACCTTTCTTGTAAGTATTACCGTGAACCAATCCTTGTTTTCAGTGAAAGCTGAATACTCATCTTTTGTTATAGATATAGATCAACATTCATGCACATGCAGGATGTTTCAAGTTGATCTGTTTTCATGTCCACATGTACTGGATGTGACTGCACATACTAAAAGGGATCCTTATGACTATTGTTCTTATTATTACAAAAAAGAGGCATACATGAATGTATACCAAGACATCGTGATTCCAGTTGGAGATCCAGCTGAATGGACCACACCTATAGAATTGCAACACACTTTGTATTAGTTCCTTATTAAAAGAGGAGTTCTGGTAGACCCACTGAAAAGAGGATAAGGTCATCAAGTGAAGGGAAACTGAATGTGAAACATGGACGTTGCCGAGGATATGGTCACAATCGTAGAAGATGCAGTAGCTTGGTTACATTAAACTAAATTCAAGCAAGTACAAACACTCACGATTAGCAAATCAATTGATGACACACTAAGACCGTGGACATAACAATTTCATATATTCTTTAACATTTTATGAATTGATTGTATGTATCAATTGATATATCATTTTAATGTGCATGAAATATTCATTGAAATAACAATTATGCATTCAGATTATGTGAGCTGTGGAGAGATAATTATGCATAATGTCAACTATGTCTATCAGATTGCAATATGTGACGTATACAATTAAATGTGATCTGTGCACACTGATTCTGTGACCTATGCACTGGAAAAAAATAGGTTAATATTTGTGGATAATGTGATCTAATGACCTAAATAACTTTTAAATATAGTCTGTGATTTTTACAAAATGAGTGCAAATGTTTCAGAAATCTGTGTAGGTATCTGTGACCATATGACACAATCAGTGAACTATTGCGTTAACTATGACCCGATATAACATTATGTGACTTGTAGTATCCCCTGTGATCTACCTGTGCGTAACTAGTATGATATGTGACCTAATGGCAAGCATGTATTACAGAAAGTGACCTGTATATATTAATATAATTATTCAACAGATTAAACATTGACAACAGTCATTTGACATCTCAACAATTTGTGATCAAAGCTAGATCATCAAACACAGACCTGCTCAAATGAAAATGACACCAAAATTTATCGAATACTGATGTAAACAATTATCCAATGTTCAATATACAATTAGTTTCATTCACAGAAACTACTGCAAAAGAGATAGAAAAGAGGCCAACATTCATTCAGAAACTTTACAAAATCTGTTCATCATTTTGAATTAAAAACACATTTCTAGCCATCACTCAATGACAATCTCCTCTCCTATTTTACGATTCCCCGTCTTTGTAGGCTTGCATATACCCCGATGTTTATATAGCCGTGATGTTATGTCCAGCCTAGATCTCCCTGCGTCAAATTTCATCGGCATAGAATCATTATCGTCATGTAGCAAATACTCAGCATATTTGATTGTGAAGATGCCACAATCATACTTGAGAAATCACATATCATAATTTATTAGGCATGGAACATAATCAAATGATTTTGAAATGAGATAAGTGGTCACAAAATTACCCGTTCTTCTGTTGAGGAAGGCTACTGTCAACCATTAACCTTAAGTCCATACAATCTTCTCTGTCATAGTCAATATGTTTTTTCCAAAGTCTGACTGAATTCAATAGATAAGGAACAATTTTGACAAATGGTTCAATACCAATACGAACAAGGAAGTCATAGTAGGCCTTCCTAGTAAAATTGAACACATGCAGTATGTACGTACTAAATTCAACGACAGCAAGCATCCAGCGTGGTTTGTTCGTTGGTATAATTGGCATAAAAACAAAGTCCACACTGGCCCAAAGAGAGCTTAAAGGCAAACTACCATTTGTAACAACATCTATCAAATTGGACTCTGACAGCAATACAATAGGATCTTGCTTGAATTTGGAATATATGTTTTTGAGCTTCATTTGGAACCATGTGTTTGTCACTGTTACTTTCAATTTGACGTTCTTCCCGTGCCTTGCCACTGACGGATCTAGTAGAAACACACATCGAAGTGTTGTAATAATAGAAATGAAAAAATTATTTATGAAATACTATTCAAGAAGATATGTGTCCAATGAAAATATAAGCTGTGACCTGAATTGTTAATCTGTGACCCTTGTTCAATAAACTATTCGAGTTTACATAATATCTGTTACCAGTTCAAAAGAACTTTAATCGAAATTCAACACTTTATATAAATTGAAAAATGACATGTGACCTATTGACATGATCTGTGACCTCATGTAATTGACCTGAAGTTCAACTAAATATGTTGTAACCAATGTAAATCATATGTGACAAATGCTTCAACTTTTGTGAGCGAAAATTTGAAGACGCATTCTTATTGAGCTGCTCAATGAGGACTCATAATTCACAAGCTCATAAAACCACGTTTTATATCCAACTTTGAACGAACCAAATAGAAATGGAGGACTGATACTATCATTAAACTTTTTCCTATAAATGTAATATGAACCATAAGAAATGTTTTACCATAAGTTATTAAACAACTTTCAGGAAAAGAAGTTGAATTTACTTATTTTTCGATTTGTAGCCTCGCTGGAACCAACTCTGAAACGAAGCAATGTCAGTGTCTTCAGTATGGCGATTACATAAATGTTTTACAATAAGTTATTAAACAAATTTCATGAAAAGAAGTTGAATTTACTTATTTTCGGTTTGTAGCCTTGCTGGAACCAACTCTGAAATGAAGCAATGTTGATGTCTTCAGCATGGCGATTATAATGTTCGAATACAAAAACATTGTCTGACTATTTGACTAATTTTCCTTCACCAGCGACAAATGGAGATTGTAGTATCATCGCTAGTCTGGAAACTCTCTTAATTGGTAATCCTGAACTTAGTTCAAACACCGGGAATACTTGTATATTGTTGTAACAGTAAACATCGCAGATAATTTGTCTACTATTACACCTGTAACCTGTGTGTGACTTGTGACCTAATAGCAATTAACATCTGTGACCTGCATGGCGTATACGAAGATCTTAATAAATCATGGGATTATAGTATACCTCTCTCTCTCTGTCATTTTTGTGTCCTGATCAACGTTAACTATGACGAGTCAATCTGCTGCTGATTTTTTTTGGATTCGAACGGAGTATGCAGATTAGGTTGTGTAAACCCGAGACCCTAATCAAACGAAGGAGGTTGAATACTGAATTGGATCTCAGGATCGTCATCTGGAACCATCTTACTCTTACCTTTCCTATCCAAATTCAGTCTTATGTCTTGAGCCTGAAATTAGAGCAAATATCAAATTTACAATGAAACTGTATATTATTCAAAAAGGACATAACTAAGTCATACTTACTTCATTAAGCTTGTCAAACTCTTTAACTACATGTCCTTTTTCATCTTTGGATCTATCACTGAATTTTTTCAAAATCTCTTCCATCGTACTAGAAATCATTGCATATACCGATTCGGACAGGAACTACATGTTTGTCCTAATGTATATCATGTCACTTCTAACTCCATTCTGCATTTGGACAATGTCATTCATCTTTCGTGTTTGTTCACCCTATATAGATGACATATGTGACCTCATCTCAACCATCTGAACGTTCAAAACTTTGTTCTTCAAAAGTAGTTCAGATATTTGCACCGTCAATTCTTTTCTCAAATCCTCGACCACCCTTAAGGTGTGTAAAATAAATCAGTGACATAAAAATTGTAAAATGTGATAGTTTTCAGACATTACTTTGCTAATGCAAGTGAAAATGTGTTGTGTCCATTAATATATATGACTTGATTATGGTGACATATAACCATTAAAAAAATAACTCATCTGTAACTTATGTAAATGAACATGTGACATGTGCACACATATCTGTAACTTCTATTAATTCACATTAACTGTGACCTATGATAGAAATCAGATTCAAATTAGTACTTAGATGTTATTAACCTCAATAACAACTTACGTCATTCGGCGGTGGGACATCTGAGTGAGGTTCTTGCGCATCATGAGGTTCAACTAATGGACCCTCATCTACTGGAAAGTTTACATGGACATATGTCTCGTGCCATCTCGATGGAGGATCAACAAAGTCATCATCGTCTTCATCAACAACGACATGACCAGTACTACCACCGGTGATCATGAGAATCGATGTAGACTTTTTTTTACACCAGATGAACCTCTCTCTCCACTTGTTCCAACACTGTAAACTGAACTTTCCATCCTTCTCTTCTTTCTCCGGCCATAGTATGTAATATCTGGTCGAATTGGTTTAATGTACTGCACCCCATTCATATTTTCGTCTCATTTTCTGAGGGCTCCAAGTCACAGATTTGAATCTGTCATACAACAAAATTATTAAAAAAAATATTGTTAACGATAACCAACTTACTACACTATTAATTCAATATATTTGAAATGATTACATCAAGGTTTGAGAAGCATTTAATTCCTTCAATTTTAGCAGTGGATGGGTGTTCATCTGCCATCCAGTTCATTATTTGAGGATGGGTTTGGGTAATCCTTATGATAATAGTTCCAGCAAGACTAGGAATTGTCTCGTATATCCACACTTGAAAGGCTAGTAATAGACCTCATAGCCTATAATGGCTTGTCCTCTTACTCAGACCATCTCTGAATGCATTCAAAGTAGTATCAAAAAGGATCTTTCCCCAAGGAAACGTGTCCATTGTAGAAAAATCTTCAACAAGTACAAATAAATAATGATCAACAACCTTCTTGTAATCTCTTGGGAACAAGTAAGATGTAATGAAATACAGAGCTCCAAGCATTACGACATCTTGATCTATAAGGACTTCAACAAGCATGTGGTGGTTGTGATGCTATCTTTGGATTGGGCTGGGGTTGTATTAACACAGTTTGTGACCAATAAATAATTTGTGACCAACAAAATAGATAATTTATGATATTGATGCAATGGCATATGGCCTTACACAATGGCTCGTGACATATGAACTGATAACATGTCACATATTTTTATACACTTGTTACAGGTCACATATCAATGTTTATGGGTCACAGATCAAATACAATTAGACACAGACCATTGATTTATGGTCATATGTCAATATTAATTGGTCATAATTAGTGTTGAAAACTTGGTTGCTCCAATTTTAAACCATTCTAGCAAAAGCTCTTTGAACTTTCGATGGTAAAAAAATTAGTCACTCAGATGGTTTGGTAAGTAATTTTAAACTAATCAATGCTTTCTTGTTCAAGTTCAATGGTGGCAACCTGCGAATTGTGGTCTAGCCTTCTAGGGAAGATTCTATGTTAAGAAAGTAGTGATTATTGATTACCATATTTTTTGCCAACCTTTCTTTACCTCGCTGCCATATCCTAAAAACCAAAATTAGTCCTTGGACCAATGTTTTGATTAGTGTTTAACCCTAGTTAAGTATTATTTTTCAATTAGTGAACAACAGAACAAGTTATTGAGGATTGATGATCAGGGTTGCGATTTACACCTAAATAGCTAATGAAAGTTGGTTAAATCTAAGACTTGAAAGAAATTTTGTCATTTCACTGTTGGTATATTTATACATTTTTTGTTTGATTTGTAGGAAGATATGTTTGAGATATTTTAAATGAATATCTCAAAATTCTATTGAAGAAAATGTTGAGGCAAAGAAACAATGCATTGATGAAGTTTCTATTGAAGAAAAGGTCGAGGCAAAGGAAACAAGTGTTGAAGATGCTATTGTTGGAGAAAATGATAAAGCAAAGGAAGCATGTATTGATGAAACTAATTTTCAAGAAAATGATGAGGTAAAGAAAACAAGTATTGAGCATATTGATATTGCACAACTTCCCACGGATCCCGGATTAAGAACTTCAATATGGATTACAATATTAATCTTCAAGATCAAATAAGAATAGCATACTTGTAGAGAGGTCTGTGTCAGCCTTTGAGTTTGTGTTTAATCTACATCTTATGAGAACCATTTTAGGGATTTCAAATGAATTGTCTAAGGCATGACAAAGAAAAGATCAGGATATTATAAATGCCATGAGTTTAGTGTCAGTTTGCAAACAGAGACTCCAACAGATGAGGGACAATGAGTGGGATTCTTTTTTGGATGAAGTCATTTCTTTTTGTCAAAAGCATGATATTGATGTTCCTGATATGGATAGTGTGTTTGTACGCCCAGGTCGCTCAAGGCGTAATACTGAAGAAATGACAAATTTTCATCGGTTCCGTGTGGATTTATATTATTCTGTCATTGATATGCAACTTCAAGAATTGAATGATCGGTTTTCTGAGGTAAGTACATAGTTACTCTTTTGTTTAGCATGTTTATGCCCCGTTGATTCATTCTCTGCTTTTGACAAGGATAAATTAATTTGTCTTGCTAAGTATTATCCTAAAGATTCTTCAAAAGTACATCTCATGTCACTTGATGTCAGCTTCGAAACTGTATTGTTGATATGCGCTCTAACAAAGAGTTTGGGGAACTGAAGGGACTTAGTGAACTTGCGTCGAAGTTGGTTGTGATCAAAAGAAATAAAGTGTATCTGTTAGTTTACATGTTTGTGACTTTGGGATTAACTTTTTCGGTTGCTACTGCTATAGTTGAAAGAATATTTTCTACTATGAATATTGTGAAGAATCAACTGCATAATCAGATTGAAGACTAATGGATGAATGATAGTTTATTTGTGTACGTTGAAAAAGAAGTATTTAATGAAATTAATAACGAGACTATTATACGGCATTTTCAAAGTATGAGAAACTGTAAGGAACAATTGTAAAAAAAAGTATTACATTTTGAATATTATCTTTATTGTCTAATTTAAAATTATTTTTTACATAATTCTGTGTCTCTCCCCCTAAACCATAATCATGGGTCCGCCCCTGCTCGGCCACCTTCATTCCTATCACCCAAACAAATTTTTCTTTCCCAAATCTGCGAAATCTTCAAACCCCAAATCTTCAAGTTTTGGTACCATTGAAGAGATCTTCAGGTGTCGGAGGCGACAAGAGTCAGCGTTAAGGCCAACAGTGATTGGGTTATGGAGAATATGAACAAATAGACTGATTTGTGAAATGTCCAATTTGATTCTTTGAGAATATTTCACGAGCTGATTAACTTATTTTTATTATCTGTTGCAGGGTATAATTTTTTGAGGTTTAGAGATTTTAGAGTGGTTACTAATGTTTACTAGAGGAGGTTTTAATCTTCCGGACTTGCAAAGAGCTTGGAAATGCTCTGGGAGGTTCTCCCATTGACACACTGATTAGATCTTGCCTTTTAGAGGAATGATCTAATGCAGCATCATGCAATTATGTTGCTGTGTATCAGATTTAGGATAATGGTTTTGGTAGGGGTGGGAGGAGTGGAGTGGATGGAGAAGAAGAATATGGAAATGGTTTTAAAATTTTAATTATTTTATTTTAGTTATTTTATATAAAAAAAAAATGTAAACTTACCATTTTAACATTTCAAGATTAGTCAAAATTATTGTCAATGTCAACTATCTGGTCAACTAACTGTCAAACTAACAAAAACCAACTATTTGGACTTCAACTGCGACATTTTGAAAGGTTTGGAGTCGTAGGAGACAAATAAAAGTTTGGGCAAAGTCTGCTACTAACTGAAATGTTTGGTACTGCTGCTGCAATTATCCCCAGGTTATATAGGTCACAAGTCACCATTCACAAATCACATGTCACATTGTATAGGTTATAAATGTTCATGTTACAGTTCACATGTCTCCTTCATCAGTAACAAATCAATGTTTACAGGTTACAAATTTACATGCTTGGAACAATATCACAGGCAACAGATTAATGTAAATTCAAGAAAATTGGTCACACGCCATTGATTTTTCCGAACGGGTCACAAATCCAATTAACAAGATTTCGACAGTGAAAATTGAAATTTGATCTGATAAGTACTCCGTAAATTACACTAGTGGTTGTTTTTCAATTTGCAATTTTAAAAAATAGATTTAAATTACACTAGCGTTGCTCAATCGTCGTTAAAGAAGATGATCGATCATCGACGTGCACAGTCGATGTTCTTCATTGGCCACTATGTTTCTCCCTCTCTCTTTATTATCTAAACCAGAGATACTTAGCGGTGAACTGATCGCGGCTAAAGAAGATGCTTAGTCGCCGACAATCTCCATAGATTCTATCTTTCCTCCGACAAAGTTGTAAGAGGTGATGGCGACGAGCGGATGTCGGTGACTGTGGCTCGAACTAGATAGAGATTGGTATTATTATATATATATATTTTTTATTTAACTAATAGAATTTAATCATCATCCGAGTTTTGAAAATATGAACATTTTATTTTAAAATTGAATTGGTCTAAACTTAAAACTTGAGATATGATTTCCCAAACTAAAATCTATCTCAACAATGAACCCAAACCCAAACCCAAACTTTCTTTTAGCCCAATAGTGATCCCCAAACATAATTTAAAGGGAAAAATTCATATTTAAGAGATTCATTTCAAAATAAGAAACAATGTCTAAAACTTAAAAAACCAAACATTATTAAATTTTATTTCTAAAATAATTAATTAAAACATATTATATTAAGCCTATATTTGGTACACATTCTTTCAAAATTAATTTTTAACAACACATTATTCAAAAAAATAATATTTTCTATCACATCAACAACTTTTCCTTACTTTTTAATCACAAATTTCCTATCATATCACTATATAAAATGCATTCTTTTCTCAATAATATCCATCAAACACACTCTAATTAAACATATTAAGGTCACAATTCTATATAATTTGATCACAAATTATCGAATTAATTGGTCACAAATTATTTCTCGATCACAAATAAATTTTTTTATAGAACACAATTTATTCGTCGACTACTAATTTATCAAATTAGCAGGTTACATATTATTCATTGATCACAAATCACAAATTTGACAAGTTACAACTTATTTCATTATCACAAAATATCAAATTAATTTGCCACAAATTATTTATTAGTGAAACCTTAATAAAATGTAAGTCACAGTCACATTTTTATGTCATGTGTGTGTATGCACGCACATCTGCATTGAAGGCTTGACTGGTGTTGTGACCAGATTTTTCGAAGTGGGATTTCAAGTTTTGCAGGAGATGGTATGTGCATATCACATGATATGTTCTTGGATGAATTCATTCAATTGCATTCTTTATGCTGTTGTGACGATCTGATACGAAACATAAACCTTCTCTACTTCCATAAGCAGACTTTAGCTTCTCAAAAAATCAGGTCCAAGATTTATCGTTTTGATTATCTCCAATTCCAAAGGCCAGGACGAATGTGCTATTATTCGCATCTTGTGTACATGCTGTGAATAGTGTTCCACCATAGTGCCCATTTAAGTATGTGCCATCAACAACGATGACAGGTCTACAATGCACCCACCCTCTAATCGATACACCAAGTGCCACAAAGCAGTATTTGAATCTATTGTGATCGTCAACCTCAGATCCTGTGATCGTTCTGGGATTAGCCTGTTCAAGCATGTGAAGGTAGATTGGTAGCTTTTGGAATGACTCTTTAGAATCACCCCTGATCATTTTCAATGTCTTTTCACGAGATCTCCAAGCTTTCATATAATTCAAGGACACTCCGTAGGTACACAACATGTCGTTACATATGTCATTTGGAGTGTATATAGTACGCGATGATGTATACTTGTACTTGATGAATGAGGAAACTACAGACGTCGATACTTTCCTGTGAGATCCCAACACTATGTTCGAAGAGCATGTGTGACCATCACTAATCTTTCTAATCTTAAAGAGTTCGATTTTTCCCAACCTTTAAGACCTGCATATCCAGTCGCATTCTTCTTGTGAACACTTGATAAGGTACTCTGCCTTGTCTGACCGAACAACGTGGAATTCAAACATGGTTTGTATGGCATAAAAACTCAAACTCAATTTCAAAATCTCCTTATTACGAAACACTTTGACATATTCTATATTACTAGCATCAGGATCAGCTACAATTGCGACCCCATCTTCAGTTGTGTGAGGAATTGGTTCTACTACTGCGTCATAAATGTCAGACGCCATCTCTTGTAAAGAAAATAACTGGCCTCCAGATTGCACATTCTCTGCCATTTTTGTGACTGCTGGATAAGTGATATATTGCTGTGCATTTTCTACATCTGCGACCTCGATAATTATGGGATATTTGGAAGGGTCATGCTCTATATCCCTGAGAGTCATGTAAGACAAAACATTGCTGTCATTACTTATTTTGACTAGAGGCAAATCAAGATTAAATCTGTAGTTCATTGTGACCGACATTTTTGTAGGATCAAAACCAAATTCTGTCATTACTGATTCCACAAGCTGCGCATAAGAGCAATTACGATTGAGCAATACCAAAGTTGATACTTCTCCATGCACCAAGCAAATATTCACATAACCCATTCCCGTGGAAGATGGAAAAGATACTATCAGCAACGTTCCACAGTAAGTTCACCGGTCCATGGAATTATGGTCACAAGCGACACTATATGATGGTCACAAATGACATATAACCAAATAATGACAGTAATTAATATAAATTTAAGTCACATAAATATGTTGTAGTAAGCACCTACGAGACCCAATTTTCACGTAACAAAATAATGGTCACAATTAGGAATTATCGGTCACAACAATAAATTACGGTAAACAGCGTATTCTTGTGACATGCATCAGTTCATTTCCCCAATTCCAAAAATGGGTCACATAGATGTTCTGTTATGCATTTCATAAAATGAATGGGTTGTTGAATCCATATTACGTGACTGTCAACAAACTCAATGGAGTCATATGCATCTTCCGTCACATTAAATGATATTCATAACAATGGTTTGAACCAATCTCTACCAACAAATAGGTCACAAAAGTAGAGTCAATGACAAGACTAATGTTCATGGCTGAAGAAATGACGTCACGTTTGAGAGGACAATTAACCATTACAGACACTCTTGTGACTTATTAATAAAGTAACGAGAAAACGTACTGAGGTTGAAGTGCAAACGTCGGCTGATTTCGTTCTTTTGAACCTAACATTTGAAACTACAAAACATATTTCATAGTTTTGAAATGTAATAAAGTAACTGCCGGACTTACGTATTGTTCCCTTTTTATAATTTCATAAAGGTGCATACAAATGGTTAATGCCTAGTAGAGAGGCTTTGAGAATCTACACAATGAACTGTCTTTTATAGAATAGTAATGTTACTTGTACATAATTATTTATAGATTGATATACGGATAAAGAGGGAAAAAATTTGGAAAAGAGAGAAGGAAATTAGTTCAATTTTAATAAAATATATATATCACTGTAAATAATTATGTACATCTAGCCTTACTTTTAGAATATCAACTTTCTTGCTATGTAACCAATTAGGATAATACTGCATGTATATTAAGACTTACATAATGCCACATGACACTCCCATCATTTCGGTAACTGATTGCTTTTTTTTTTTTTTTTTCCTGTACAGAGAGTAAAATCCAACCAGTAGATAGTTGATTAAGCCCCTACACTGCAGTTACAAAGGTAAACTGGGCTTAGGCATAATGTTTTCTGGAACTGCTATTAAACATTTGGATATGATTCTTGGGCCCCAACTCTTTCCTTTATTTTGTTCTTGGACCATGTGTTTCCAAGCCCATGAGCTACTATGCACTGCTTTAGCCCATCAGAACAACGCAAGTATTTTGACTCATACTATATCCCCACAACCTCTAGACTAGACATCTCTGGACTGTGCTTTTCTGGCTTTCCCTTTTTTTTTTATTCTTTAACAACCTAGAATTGGGCTCCTTGATGATACTAAAAAGAAGGGGAAAAAATAAAAATTCAAAGCCCAATTCCGAATATTGATTTTTTTTTTAAAATTAACTTAACCCTTATTTTTTAAGATTCAATTTCAAAAATCAAGTACTAATTATTTTATTTCAATAATCAGGTTATAGTTCTTTTTTAATATAAAAACATATATACCCTATCAAAATTTTCCGAAAAACCACTTCGAGGAGGCGACTGGACTGGAGTGCTTTCCCTTATCTCGTTTGAATATGAAGTCTTGGTTTCCAATCCCAATCTGATAGAAGAAAAGAAGTCGAACTTCGGCCACATGTTCATCTCTCTCACCCTACACTACCCTATCCTTCCCCACCCCATCCCATCCCATCCCACTCCACTCCACTCCACTCCACTCCACTCCACCCTACACACCATACCCACCCTAAGTCATTAAAAATATCTTCTACTCTCTCTCTCTCTATCTCTCTCTCTACCTACATATGTTTATATTTAATCTTCTTTCTCTTATCAACTCCTACTCTGGCCAATGACAACTCCAACCACCATTAACTTAGACCACCACAAAATTTAAGATCTGTATACATGTGGCGATAGATGATGAATATTAGGTATTGTCGAAAATGAACTACAACCAAGATGAAAATCAATTTTTTTAGCCGCGACTCCTAAAGTGAAATGTGTTGGTCAAGCTAGATCTCACTCACCTCTTTGGCGTTATCACGACTGAAGTAGATGAAACCAGTGGTTGTGGTGATCTCGTTCATGTTAATTTCGACCTCCATTAACAGTGGTGAATGTGGTGGTTGTGGGTTTGAGGTGAAGATGATAGTGATGGGTATATGTTTGATGTGAATGTGGTGAAGGGTATGGATTTGTGGTGGCGATGGTGTTGGAGTGGTGATGGTGTTAAGATGGTGTCGACGATGGTGAATTATGATGGGATAAGGTGGGGTGAAATGAAGATTGATTGTGACCAATTGATTGTAATTTGTGATTAATTAAATGCTCTACAATGTTAAATGTAGTGTATGAGTATGCTGGGTATAATGTGAATGGTTTTTTTACTCGATTTTGATAATTTGTACTCGTTACGGTAAAATGTGACTTGGTTTTGATATATTGTGACCTAATTTTGATAGTGTGACTTAGCATCTGTAAATTTTGAGATAATTTCTTACTGTAGTCATTTATAGGAAAAGTGTTAATAGTTTATTCGTGATAATAAGTCCCCGATATATCTGGTTTGTTAACATAGATCGGTTATAAACAGCACAGAAAACAGATCCAGTAGGTTACATTTATGCACATATTTTACAAAATACAAATTCCTATTAAAAACTTGTGACTTTTTATGTTACAAGATGAATTCAAAATGTATGATCCACATAAATTCTTCAAATCTATGTGACCCAAAATCATGTGGAATGAAATGAGAATTGCTTAATTTTGAAATATGAAGGTTCGGATTCAACAAACTGTTCAGTCAATATATATTGGCATCTCCAGTCTGATGAATCTCAAAAATCGACGATGGTATTGTGACTCAATCAGTGGAAACGTGTTTTTTGATGAAATATAATCGTCAATTCATGGTTAATTTGTATGATAAATTGTTGAAAATTTTGTAATGAAAGTGGTGAATCATATTTAGTGAGGGAAAGTGACTGGTAAAAATATATGTGAGACGAGGGAGATATATGTGAGGTGTGAGAGTTCGTTATAAAAAATGGAATAAAATCTATATTTATGGATGATTAATTATCCTTATTTAAATTGTAAAATAAATATTAGAATTATATTTATAATGATCTAACAACTGATTTGTGAAATTTTTCGTAAGTTTGTAAATATAAAATTTTATTCATAATTATGTATTTTCCTCTCTTTTTTTTGTCAAACAAGTCCTCATAGTCAGCACAAAGCCCATGGAACAAAATGTTGACCTTAATTTGACTCCTTTTAGACTTCGGGCTAGGGCATTAGCTTCCATTGCTGCATATTAGGTTTCCCATGTTTTTTTTCCCAACGAATATAACTTTGTTTTCCAACAAATGATTTGGGCGAATCATACTCTCAAATTGGAGGATATAACCCTCCACTAAGAAATACAGAGATATGCTCTTTCGATTGATTAAAATCAGATTTTTATTAAATTTTGATACAAGTTAATGAAATGTGTGATTGAAAAATTATAGTTTCTATGAAATATGTCATTGTAATTAATTGTTGACGTTAATTTAGATTAAAAATTAGATTTTAACCCCTACCAAATATGGGCATAAAATTATACAAGACAAGTAGAAAAACGCGACACTAATTATGTGACCAAACCGTATAGCTTTCATTTTCTTCTTTCATTTTTATTTTGTTTAATATGTTTATAACATGTGATTGGATGGGTAAATTCTAGCTAACGTCCTCACCGTTTGAGGTCATTTTCGCTTTCGCCCTCAACTTTATATCTTTGGCAACAACAAATCTTAATTCATAACCCGCCAATCTATTTTTGGGCAGCAGTCGTCAGATCTTCCCTAGGCAAAGGAGCGATCGACACTCAATCGCAAGTTTGAAGCGACAAGGACAAATTGAAGCAAAAAGGGGAACAATAGTAGTCTAGCCTGATTCTTCTTTGTTTTCTTGAACGGTATGGTACGACACATGGGCAATCACAATCAGAGAGAAGTAACGAGACGATAAATTTCTAAGAAATAATGAAGTACAAGCGTGAATTTGTTCTATCCATTTATCCGTTAATCTATCGTGATCAACCTATGTTGCCTCCATGTGTCAATTTTTCTTTTTCAAAAGGCATATCAATATGTTTTAAAATTTAATAGAAAACGAAAAATATAATCTTTAAACTTTAATTCGAGTTTAGCCCTTTTTTACGTACACCAAGGTCTTTTTGAAAGATAGCCTCAATTAAAGTATCTCACAAAAAAAAGAAAAAAAAAAAAAAAAACTCTTTATTTATAAAGAGCAACTTATACATGATAAAGAATAACTATAAATTTAAAAAGTCAAAAATTTTATGCAATCCAATATTCTCTATTTTGACTCTTTCTTTTGTTTTGCTCAATGAATATTTATTGATTTATTTTCATATTTTACTTTAACATAATTTTTTATATGTTAATGACCAATCAATTTAAATGTGTTTTAAATAGTTTAAAAAGTAAAATACTTAAATTCGCGATTTATTAAATGCAATCATGGCACATTAAGACTAGAATGTGAGTTTGACTCCCTAAGTTTGAAGAGCCAGCCTACTATTTATTTTAAAAAAGTTAAAATAGAGAATCTCTTAAAACTTACTTTTAAGCAAGAACATCTTCAACATATTTTTAAAACATAAGATACTCTCTATTTTAAAGAGCTAACAATTAAAATTATGTTTCAAGATATTATTTACATTAACAATTTAATTTAGAAAGTGAGTTTGGCTGGCTTTCCAAAAATTTCAAATTTGGAGAGTCAAACTCACTTTTTATAATTAAGTGCATATAATGTACTTCAATTTTCAATGAAGGGAAGTAATATAATAATTTAGAGAAATGCTAGTGAAAATAAAAGATAGGAAAAATATATAAATATTTTTTTCAGTAGTAGAATTAAGTGTTGAATATAAAGAGGCTATTGGAGTACTCAAAAAATTTTATTCTCTAAATTTATAGATTCTTTCTAAATTAAATAAAGAATATTTTGTATTTAGATAGTCTCTTCAAAATATTCTTACAAATTAAAGATTTTCAAATCGAGTTCAACCCCTTTTCCGCACACTTCTTAAAGGCTCTATTTGGATAGATGGTCTCAATTACATATGCATTAAAGAGCTTATCGGGGCATGCCATAACTTATGCTCGATATTGTCTCTGATTCGTTTTACTGTTATCCCAGGATGGGTGGTGTGACAGTGTTGGATTCGTCGAAGAAATTCAAAACAAATTGTTGAAGAGTCGAGAGGTTGCAGCTAAACGTGAGAGAGAAACGACACAGGTAGGTAGCCTGTATTTTTCTTTACAGGGATTATGTCTTCTCGTGCGAACAGAAGAAAAATGCTAAACTGACCAAAATCAAAATACGGCTTCTAGATATTTTGGCTCAAGCATTAATTCATTGACTAGACTGGCAAATTATAATGTACTGAACTAGAAGCCGTTGACATGATTTGATCCGTTTTTAGCAGAGAACTGAAATGTCAGCATTTTGTAGAGCATCAAGACCTCTTAGAAAATGTATCGATTTCACCAAACTAACGCTTTTCAGTCGTATTTACACTTCCATTTCTAGACTACACTATATCAGGGTCCAACATGATCATCTTCTATTCAATTTGTACCACTCGGTGACTCAAATTCAAAGAACTCGGGGGTTCTCATTGCCCAGATTAAATTACACATAAACAACATGATCGTATATTCAATTTGTACCACTCGGTGACTTAAATAACTCCGAGGTTCTCACAGCCCAAATTGGATATACACTCAAACAAGATGTAGCCAAAACAAATTGGATGATCACTAAGTTATGTAAGGAGGGTCGAATTTTTGAAGCACGCAAGTTATTTGATGAAATGCCTGACCTAGATGTTAGACCACTTTAATTTCGGGTTACATTAAGTGTGGGATGTTGAAAGAGGCTAGAGAACTGTTAAGTAGAGTTGACGCCAAGAAAAATGTGGTCACTTGGACAACTATGATTTCGAGGTATGTTAAAATGAAGAAAATTTTTAAGGCTGAGAGGCTTTTTGATGAAATGCCAGAGAAGAATGTGATTTCTCGGAACACTATGATTGATGGATATGTGCAAAGTGATAGAATTGAAAAGGCCTTGGGGTTGTTCGAAAGGATAGAAGGGAGGAATGTGGTCTCTTGGAACACAATGATTGCAGGGTTGGTAAATTGTGGAAAGATGAAGGACGCAATGGGCCTTTTTGATCGAACGCCTCAAAGGGATGCAATTTCTTGGACTATTATGATTTCAGGGTTCGCGAGGGAGGGAAGGATTGAAGAGGCTAGAGTGCTTTTTGAAACCATGCCAAAGAGAAATGTGGTTTCTTGGAATGCAATGATTGATGAATTATGTTAAAGGAACGTCACAAATGACATAGAGGTTGACATTTGTGCCAAATGGCAAAGGCTAGATGAACCATTCGATTTGTTTAAGAGAATGATGTGCCATCTTGGAATACAATAATTGCGGGATTTATTCAAAACAAGGATTTAGACCGGGCGAGGAAGTTATTTAATGAGATACCAAGAAAGAATGTTGTTTCTTGGATTGCAATAATAAATGGATACGTCCAAGATGGCCAAAGCGAAGAGGCATTGAGAACGTTCTTTCGTATGAAGAATGATAGCTGGGTGAATCCTAATGAAGGCACTTTTGTGAGTGTATTAGCTGCTTGTAGTAATTTAGTAGGTCGTGGGGAGGAAAAGCAAGTCCACCAAGTAATTAGCAAGACAGTCTATCAGGAGAGTAAATTTGTCATATCTGCATTGATAAATATGTATTCAAAATGTGGAAAGCTGGTGATGGCTAGGAAGATGTTTTGAGGATGGTTGAAAGGGAAGAGGGATTTGGTCTCCTGGAATACTATGATTGCAGCGTACTCTCACCACGGATGTGGAAGAGATGTAATCGCGGTGTGTAAAGAAATGCAAAATATTGGTTTCAAACCAAATGATGCTACCTGTCGGATTGCTTTCTTCTTGCAGCCATGCTGGTCTGATGAAGTTAGGGTTGAAGTACTTTGATATGCTTTTGAGAGACGAGTGCATAGAAGTAAGAGACAATCAGTATACAAGCCTTGTAGATCTCTGTGGTGGAGCAAATGATCTTATAAAACAGCTCCCAAACAAAATATCAGCAGGTGTTTGGGTGGCTCTTCTTGCGGGGATGCAACATTCATGGGAATGAGAATGAAGGAAAACTAGCAGCAAACAAACTTTTGAATATGGAGAAAAAAATGCTGGCACTTGTATGCTTTTGTCTAATAGATATGCTTCTAGCGGGAAATGGATTGAGGCAGCATTCCGGAGATTGAAGATGTTGAGAAAAAAATATATTTAAGAAAGTCCTTGTTAGGATCTAAAAAAATTATATTTAAGAGTTTCGTAATAACTTGTCACTAGGACCTCGAATATCTTAGAGCCATCCTTGTCGTTATCTCATATGCCTCTTTTTCATAAAAATCCATTTTTTAAAATTTTGTTAAGATTAATTTTTTTTTTTTGCAATGCAGTAGAGTTAAGAAAAAAATGCAAGAAAATTAATTTTTTAATTTTTTAATTATAAGCTTACTAAAAAAACTATGAGAGATTTTTTTAATAAAAATTTAAGCTCATTAAAGATGTAAGTGTCCCAGTATTTTGGGCTGTGAGGAAATTGGCTGTGTCAAAGAGGGGTTCAAATAAGTACATAGAGTCTCAATCTGCTTCCAGTCTTCCATCGACAGGGCATCCTTGTAATCAGGATCAGAAGTGTCCAAACAAGAGAAGACTTCCTTTAACTCCAATGCAGCCAACAACATTTCGTAAGTTGTGTTCCACTGAGTTTGGTCATCAATAGCAAGGCTCTTTGCACTTGGCACTTGAAGTTGCTGTTTCAGCTCAAGAAACTTCTCCTCACGTGAATGAAGTTTTCACATACTTGACACTATCTCTGACTTTATTCACAATCTCCTGCACAGAAGTTATTGCATCTTGGACTACGCTGCTTAGAGATCGAGCAAGGCAATTTCCGACCAACAATTGACCATTAAGAACGAGGAGGTTCTTAACAAAGAGTATAGCTCTAAGATTATCAACTGCAGCATCATTCAGCGGTTGATTGATGGCTACAGAAAATAACCTGCCATCAGGCAAGTAGCAACAGAATGACTGAAAGCAGTAGCTGAATCGGGATATGGTTCCAATATGACATTTAGGAGTTTACAGTGCATTTTCCAGTCACTATCGATGAACTGCCCTGTTACAAACATGTAGCCCGTAGTTTGGCATGAAGACCACAAGTCCAGAGAAAGACAGATACGCCCAGGCATCCCCTCAAACAGCTTCTGAATGTTCTGCTTTTCCCTAAGGTAGCCACACAATCCCCTTGTACAGTGTTGAAGCTCACCATGTCAAAACGAGGCTGAAGATTGTGAACAAATGCCACAAAACCAGTGTGTTCAACAATATGAAGTGGGTAGTCATGCATAATTATCATCCTAGCAATCTCATGTCAACACCGATCTGGATCAAATGCAAAGGGAGGTACGCTGGCCGTTCGCTAACGTTGTTTCGGTGTATCAGAATATGTACCCGTCTTTGAAGGGGCACTATGAGGGGTTAACTGATTTTTCTCCTGATTATGCAAGACAACTGGGCAAGTTCCCTTGCTATGTGCCTTTTGAGATGACTTGTGCCAGCTACCTTAGAGCCTGTGCTGTATGCAAATG